>WWET01002369.1:160897-176021 GCA_011038615.1 Limnodynastes dumerilii
TCTCATTTCCTATGGCAGAAGACACCAAAACTGAAGAAAAAGAAGAAGCCTGCAGAAAAACCAAGTCCTTCTGAAGCAGATGAGCAATGTAACGAGGAGCAAGAAGAAGTAGAAGAAGAAGAAGCTCCAAAGAAAAAAACTAAAAAAAAGAAAAAATGTCAGGAAGAATCTATAATAGAGGAAGAAACAGAAGAATCTGAAGCTCAGGTCAATGGGAAAAAAGTAAGGAACATTATTTTGGTTGGATCCACCTGACCATTAGGGGATTTCTTGGTTGTTGGGTGTCACTGAGGGACAGCAAGGGAATGGATTATGCTGTGGATCACACGAGCACAGCAGAGCAAGAATGTTTGTTCTGGAATAGCATCAATGGGTGATGCTGTGAACCCCAACTCTTGTGGCTTTTTTTAGGTTCTATAATGGTAGGTAGTGCTTTGCAGACAAGCTGTACCCTTTTTATGGCTGTTAATTGCTCAGTGTGGTACTATATCTATAATGTTAGGGGTTTTGTATATTTTTACCACTTTCCATCCATTTATTTGTATTTTTTTTTGTTTTTTTTTTTAGTCAAGTAAAAAAAAAAAATCCAAGAAAACGTCTGAGGCTGAAGATGTTGATGCACCTGCAAAAAAGAAAATGAAATTGGAGACAGCTGAGACAGATGAAGTGGCCCCAGAAAGCGTACCAGAAGATGAGGTTGGTGTTTGGCTTTAATAATAGACTTCAGGATGTCTTATAGATCCCCAAGGACACACTATTATTCTGAAGCTACCTTACCAACACATTAACCATTGCTTTACCCAAGTGGGAATCCATTACAATAAACAGTGTAGTGTTTTGGAGCTGGGCTACAACTCTGTCATTAGATTGTGGGAAAAAATAAATGTTTCGTAACTGGAAGCTGAAAATAGGTTATGGACATGAAGGTAATCTATTTACTGTTTTGCAGGAAACTAAAATGGAGAAAATGCAAGGCGACTTTTCTAAATTTCCAATTTCACAAGAGACCATTACAAACTTAAGAGGTAATAAATATCCTCCTGACCGGTTAAGCAACTACTTTTGTTGTGTCAAATGTACATTGTTATGCCTTAACAGACTTAACCTCTCCAGAAGAGACTGTTTATGGTTGCTTGATTCTGTTGAGAATTATTTTAATGATGCATCTCTTTTTGTATGTGTTCATACAGCAAAAGGAGTCTCTTACCTATTCCCAATTCAAACAAAAACCTTCCATACGGCTTACAGTGGCAAAGATGTGGTTGTCCAGGCCCGTACTGGGACAGGGAAAACGTTCTGTTTTGCAATTCCTTTAATTGAAAAGCTAAACGAAGACAAAAGTCCATTGGTCTCGGGAAGACCACCCAGGGTGAGAGTTTTCACATTTTTTTTGCTGTATATTTTGTTTAAATTAGATTGAATCCTTGTAAGTGGTTTATGTCTTAAAGTAATACAATCTATCCAGTGGCCATCCAATTTTTTATTATATATTTAGATGTTCTAACATAACAAACAGTACACACATTCAGAACTAGTCCCGTTGTATAACACTTAACAGGCTATTCCCTTCTCTCCTAACACTTTCCATCATCCCCATCTACAGTCAGTACTCATGCAAAGATAATATTTTGATATCATGCACATAATTAACAATACACACAGCTGAAAATCATAATGTATACAATTAAGCAGCATTATCCGAATAAGTATAAGCATACCTAACTGAAGATTATACAAGACAAACGGGAAAGAGATGCATCTGCCATCTTTAAGTAAGCTTCTTTATGGAGTGGAAATGCGCATACATATGCAAATATAAGAGAGGAATTAATCAGACTTTGTCAGGTTATGTCTTCATCAGGAGTGTTCCCCTATTTTGAGTCTTCCCTCCTGGCCCAAATCATATGATATTTATGTATGGCATTTCACTGCGTGTATAGGTGGCCATACAATTTTTAATGCATATGCGCAATAATCTGTAAATATATATAGGTAACTTTGTCAAAGACAGAATACAATGTGAGGTCCTAACCTTCTGCACCATTAACTCCTATACATATAAGGCTAAATGGCCTTTTGTGGTTTCAGACTGTGTTGCCAAATTAGAAATGTCGTCTTGTCTTTTAGGTACTGATTCTTACTCCCACTAGAGAGTTGGCCATTCAGATAAAAAACGAAATTTGCTGCATCACTAAAAAGCTGAAGACCTGTTGTTTCTATGGAGGAACCTCCTACCAGCAGCAATGTGAGCATTACTGGATTACTTAACCTTTCTAATGTACTTGTGTACTTTTTAAATGCTTCATTGTTGTGAAAACCGACCACTGATGACTAGAGTGCACGGTTTGTAAGACATGGATATCTATTTCACATTGTTTTGTTCCTTTAACCACAAATTTTTTCTCTCTCAATATAACAGACTTTTAATGCAAAGTGTGTGTGTATGTGTTTCGTTGGGGGGCATGCTCAATTAAATAGGATGAAGCTGGTTCTAAGCCCCGATTGATTTAAAAGGACAAGTCCAAAGTCCAAGCACCAGATCCAAATATATATTGATCGCAGCTCCTTGTAGATAGCCCGGTCCTATTCCGGATTACAATGTAGCTAGTAGAAAAAAGAACAAAAGGGCGCTCTATGGTGCATTATCATTTAGTAAAAAATGTTTTATTAATGTAAAATAACCTGCGTACCATAAGCAGATTAGAAATAATCCGTTAAAATATACATAAAACAGACAAGAAAGTGGTTACACGAAAATGCACAAAAGTACAGATAGCAGCGTACCAGAGTTAAAGAACCCAATGATTCAAATGGCGCATATAGCAGTGATCAGCATAGCAGGTTGTAGCAGCATCCTGGAACAAGGCCTGCAGCGGGTCCGTCTGGTTTGTGCACACGTGGAGTTTGTGGAGAGAATGAACTCTGGAGGTGTGTGTCCGAGTCCCGCCCCTGAGTTCGTCAATGATGACTTCGTCTGGGGGTGTGTGAATATATATATTAGCACAGTATTTTTTAAGCTTTAAAACCAACATAATACTACAGCAGCATTTTCCTAAACATATAAATGCATTTAATAATTGAAATTACAACAGTCAAAAAGACTTATTTATGACCCGGGGCCAATGCAAATGTGTTGCCATAAAGAGTCCTCATTTCCCTCTGTGTTCAGCTCTGGATCGAGAGCCACGCCCTTCCTGTACACGGACTATGTAACTCCTCTTATTCCCTCCCACAGGCCTGGCAACAGAAATCTTGGCACCCTGGTACAGACATTCTTAAGACATTCTTGTCCCAGTGGTGGTGTTAGGTTGTTAGTTTTTTTTCCTTTTTCCTTGGTTTGAACGTGAATTTAATTATACCACTTTGTTATAAAATAGCAATTAAATAGCTAACGTTAAGCATCATCGCATTCACGTCGCTGTCAAATTATCATACCGATTTTGTATTTCGGATTGAAAAAGCTGGGTTTTTGCGGTGATGTAAATGAACTGTCCCGAGTATGCAAACATTTGACATGAGCCGGTTTAGTCAGTGTAAAAGTCTGTTGACAGACGCGTCCATTCCTTGTAAGAAAATCTGCTGCACTTCTCTGTGTTTTAGTAAAAATCATCCCCCAAATCGCAGCTGTTTAAATACAATTATATAACAAATATTTTTGAGGGTAATTCATTTGTGTGTTGTATTTTAACAAAGCAAATAAATAGCTTTTTTAAAAAAACAAAACCAAAAAAACCTATTTTGGAAACAAACGGGTGTGGGATCCCACAAAGAACAGCTCTATCTCTCCCAACCAGTTTCGAACTGGCTGGGATATCAGTAACTTATGACTCGAAGAGGCCGATCGGCACACTCACATTCATAAAAAATTGCCTCCTTATTCGAAATAGAGACAGCCAAAAAGTAACTTTCGGCTGTCTCTATTTCGCAAAGCGGGCCATCTGACCGAAGACTGCAACCTGAAACAAACACCCTTAAATGCAGATCTGGTACAAAGTTAATATTTAGCAAAACAATTTTGAAAACTTTTTTTTTGCTTTTCCCTCAAACGGGTTAACGGTTCGAGGCGAAATGGAAGGTTAGAGTAACATTAGCAATTTCCCTAACCAGCCCTTTATTGAACACATAAAATTCATTTTCTCATCTCCAGATCTGTTTGTGATGCATTTATTTATGTGAATTTGATGCAAAATGTTACAACTGTTTTTATGTTTTCATTATTAGAAGTGGAGAAATTAAAGAAAAATGTCTCAAAGCCAAAAGCCAGGCTCTTTCAGATGAGATGACAAATGGTAGAAGAACACAAACAAAAGGGCAAGAAAGTCACAAATAGAGGTTTTCATTCTATATAGCGAGATCCTTGTACAAAAGTTGTTGTGAATGAGAAGGTCGATGACTTGACTTCAGAGAGACAAAGACAAACATTTGATTTATAGCACTGAAATCCTTAAAGCGGCTTTTAGGAATGGCTCTTCTTCACCTGCTCACTTTATGGTCTATTTACATTATACTGACGATCTACAAAATGTACCTTCTCCAGTGCAGTCAGTAGACTTAGGAATCCTGGACCGGATCCACACCACCACACTTTTTCTGTACGTGGGGGTCCATACCGCCACTTTAATTCCACACGACAGAGGGAACTGCCCCTGTCGCTCACCTCTTTCGTTTGTAAAAAGTGTTACTTACACTGCCATAAGACAGCCTTAAGTCACACTTGCGGATTAGCAGTCCGTCTGACCGCTGATCTGCGCTTAAGTGGGAGAAACCTCCCACACTTTATTATTTAAATGCTTCCTCTAATCCACCATGGTATTTATTGGGTGGTGGTAACTAGGATATAATATGTATTGGGTGGTGGTCACTAGGATGCTGTATGTATTGGGAGGAAGTCACTAGGATGCTGTGTGTATTTGGTGGTGGTCACTAGGATACTGTATGTATTGGATGGTGGTCAATGGATGCTCTATGTATAGGGTGATGGTAACTATGATATTGTATGTATTGGGTGGTGGTCACTAGGATACTGTATGTATTGGATGGTGGTCAATAGGATGCTCTATGTATAGGGTGATGGTAACTATGATATTGTATGTATTGTGTGGTGGTCACTAGGATGCTGTGTGTATTTGGTGGTGGTCACTAGGATACTGCATGTATTGGATGGTGGTCAATAGGATGCTCTATGTATAGGGTGATGGTAACTTTGATATTGTATGTATTGGGTGGTGATCACTAGGATGCTGTATGTATTGGGAGGAAGTCACTAGGATGCTGTATGTATTGGGAGGAAGTCACTAGGATGCTGTGTGTATTGGGAGGAAGTCACTAGGATGCTGTGTGTATTTGGTGGTGGTCACTATGATACTGTATGTATTGGATGGTGGTCACTAGGATACTGTATGTATTGGATGGTAATCAATAGGATGCTCTATGTATGGGGTGATGGTAACTTTGATATTGTATGTATTGGGTGGTGGTCACTAGGATGCTGTATGTATTGGATGGTGGTCAGTAGGATGCTGTATGTATGGGGTGATGGTAACTATGATATTGTATGTATTGGGTGGTGGTCACTAGGATGCTGTATGTATTGTGTGGTGGTCAGTAGGATGCTGTATGTTTCGGATGGTGGACAATTGGGTGGCAGTAACTTCCTGCATTACATAGAGGTCACTATAAATCTCAGATTGTGAAATATTAATTAGTAGATGTTGTCTTTGCTTGTAACGCTTTTACATAACACACTTAAATACAATACATAACCCTGCCCCCATTTAATGTGTTTTGCACTGCTTTTATTATATATTTCTTTTGTTATTTTGTACTAATTCCATTTACATATTTTATTTACATTACTAATAGTGATCTTGGCCCATATGGCCTCTTGCAGTTTCTTTTTCCCAGGGCCACTTTAAGTTCCCAATCCGCCCCTGCTTACAGCTAAACATTTGATTGTCAGCCCGTTCTCCTGAATGTGGGCCGGCTGATCATTCCACTTGCTAAGTATCGGAACAGAGTTTGTCACTCTCCATAGCAAGGAGGCAGGGCCCAAGTCTGGATGGGTGGGATTAAGTGGAGCTGGGCGGAACGGCTGACTGATCAGAGCTATTAGAGACTGACAGCTTAAAAGCACTCGGCACTCCATGTATAAGTGCTGAGTGCTATAGTTCTTTTAAGCCGTCAGCCTCTGACAGCTTCTATCAGTGCAGCGGAGTGGTTGCCATGCACCCTCTCTCTTCCGGGACCTGGTGCACCCTTGCACCCCCTATAGTTACGTCCCTGACTCCTTTCCTACACTTTAAAGATTGCCATTTCTAGATGGTGTTTTTTATAGGAATTCCAGCCGTCTCCCCTAATAGCTGTTACTAGGGGCCTGATCCAGAGCTACGAAATTGGTGTCCGACGGGCGAGCGTACGCCCGTTTTTTGCGTATTTTCGTACGAAAATTCGCAATGCGCATGCCCAGTATGACAGGTTCCGGTCGCCCGCGCGTCATGAGCGAATAGCGGGCGTATCGTTAGCGTATTTTTCGCTCGCCGGGCGTATTTTTTTTACGATGGTCGGCTGGGCGCCCGTTTTACTACAGGGAGGCGGGGATAGCCATTTAAATTGTACAGTATGGGCGTGCTAAGCGTATTTTCTCAGCGTATTCTCTGCGAATTTTCGTACGGCCGACGGTCGTACCCAGTGTAGGGTATAGCCGCCGTAAGCAGGGACTTTACTATGGGAGTGCTAGGGGCGTGTAGGTTGATACGACGAGCGTACGTTCGCATTCGCCCGTCGTTGCGAATTTTCGTAGCGCTGGATCAGGCCCTAGGGGAAGAAAAGGGAGGTCTATGCGGAGATTGCAAGAATATATCTGGATGTAAAAAAAAAACCCAAAAAACTATTTTTGTATTTTTTGTAATTTTTTAATAAGTAAAAAATAAATATAAAAAATATCCCCACATTTGTACACACACAAATACAAATTTATATATAATATCTATTTTGACAACTGGAATCACTCTTCAAGTTCCTGGTTCATATGAAAAAGAAAAGAAAAAATAAATAGCGAGTTCAAACTCAACAATCTCAGACTATTTTTATATTTTACATTGTGGATTTACAATGTTTTCCTGATGGGCCTTAGAAATATTCTAAACAAGGCCACTGCATATGTGCCACACAGTGGCGGAAGAATGTGGAATGGCGTGTAAAGGTAAATATAAATTTTATGCTCGCCAAGCTCGGCGCGATAAGAAGCGAGACTGGATAGCATAATTAATGTTGGGGTTGAAGTATTTAATAAATTAACACCTTAGACTAGGTGCAAACACAAAGGCAGCTCTTTATCGATTTGGTATGCAAATGCGCCAGGTTGTGTACAGACTCACAACAATCAATTACTGCTGTGTGTCTGTACACACTGGTTTGTTATGATCTGGTCCCACATTTATTTTACTACCGGTATACAAACCAAGGCTGGAAGTGAGGGGGTATATGAAGGTATGCCATACCGTCACTTTTCCAACTGATATCATTGAAAATCTGCTATAATTTCTAAACGTCCACACCACCACTTCTAAATGTCCATACCGCCACTTCTAAATGTCCTTACCGCCACTTCTAAATGTCCTTACCGCCACTTCTAATGTCTATACCTCCACTTCTAAATGTCCATACCGCCACTTCTAAATGTCCATACAGCCACTTTTAAATGTCAACACTGTCACTTATAAATGTCCACACCTCCACTTCTAAATGTCCATACCACCATTTCTAAATTTCCACTTCGACCACTGATAAAACATCCCCCAAAATAATGAAACGATAAACAAAAGTTCTACTAACAATTTCTAACTTTTGTACAGTAAACAGCGGTGGAGAGCTGATGATTAATAACTGAGAACAACATTTTCTAATTACTGCCAGACGCTTGGAGGGCTGGATTCTTCCTTCCTGCCACTACTTCAGAAAATGATTTCATCTCTGCATTCGGATAACTAGGGTCCTGCCCGTGGTGGTGTTATTTTCTTACTATAAATCACAAGTCAAAGAGTGTAAGAGAAACCTTCTGTGCAGACCGTCTACAGTCAGACAAGGTAGAGATAACAGATTATCTTCACAAGGCAGGTTCCTCTTGTTTTTGAAGCTTGCTCTGGATTTGAAGGTATGCAGAATGTGAAATGATTACATCCCACTTCACCTGCAGGCAAACTAAAAATGTCTGGCCTCTGATCGTTTTCCAGAATCGCTAATTAACTGCAAGCACTTGGGTCAGATGTTCGCTAAGCTGATTTAATTACCAAACCGCCATTATACCGAGCCTGTCAGCACTAAGGAACGCAGGCACCATGCTGAATGTGTATGTCAGGAAAGCTAAACATTAAACATTGTTTATGCCTCAAACCTTCCTAAAGGTTTATTGCAAAACAGGGGAAGGTTGGCTGCAGCCAATAATGAATATGGATATAGGGAGGGGGGGGGATCAGCTGATGAATCTAGGACAGAGGGAAATGTGAGGACAATGGGGAATAAAAAGAACAATGGGATCAGCTAGCTGGAAAGGCTTGTTATTACACCATGACTAACTGTGATTGTGCGGCAGCTGCTAATGATGGAGATGCAGTATATTAAACTGGAAGATATTACAGCATGTGTCTGAGTGAGAGAGAGACTCAGGAAATACATCTCTCCGATACACTCATACAGACTGCTACTATCATAGATAGAGAGATATGAGATAGATAGATAGATAGATAGATAGATAGATAGATAGATAGATAGATAGATAGATAGATGGATATGAGGACTCTTCCAATTTTCATTAGCCGCTGTCAAGGTGACATTAGAGGCAGCGGAATAATTGGACAGAGCTGTGACGTGTGCTTACATCGGTTGAGGGATTGTTAATTGGGTCTCCTAAATTTAAGCAGCTAAACAATAATTTTAGCCAACCAGGTGACCAGGATTGGATGTAACAAGCGGTCATGTGAGCGTTTGCACTTATCCAACGTCAGACCATCTGAACGGACAGGGGTTAGATTGAACCATGATTGGTTACGTGTGTTCCCAGCTTAAGTATCGTGACAACATTCCGGAACAGTTTCTGCAAAAGACTCGGTCAAATGACTAAAGAACCTGTGTGTAGACGGGACTCAGGAGGACTGGCGCAGTAACAATGGTTGCTAAGTGATAAAACCGTGTCCTTTAAAGAATTTATTTAAGATTGTTGGCAAACTATGTGGTCACATCTCTTAGCAAAAGAAGCCACCACAAGGATTTACCACCTCTATCCCCAGATCAAAATTAGATTGAAATCAATGCAGATGAATTCCCCCTTACTGCTACATTATAAGTTCTTTGTATGATAACATGTTTCATTTAACACATACAGTGTTGCCGATGCAATCAGCTAAATGATGTTACTGCCATAATGTGACAATGGTATTAAGCTTTTACTGCTGAAAGTCTGTCTTTGCAGAATATTCTGTGTTTAACTGAAACGATTCCAGTTTTCCTGCATGTTTTTGCAGCTTGTATATCAATGAATTGTTACATCGAGAAGTGCCAACATTGTGCTCTACAAAGGGAGAGACGCTTGTAATTACTGTAAAGTGCGAGAATTGGCGACACATGTGTACCCAGGGAACAGAAGCTTAAGAATGCTACTTTACCTAACCTGCAATTAATGTTGAGTTGCTTCAGACACGCTGAGTGAGATGTAACAACTGTTTTGCTTTAGATAATCAACAAAGACATTACAAATCATTTCACAGGCATGCAAGCACACTATAAGTAGAGGTTACATACTGCACTGTATATAAATTACAATAAGCGGAAATAAATTGCTTTTTATGTGCCTTTGAATTCCTTTTGTCATCTCCTCTGAATCTCTCCTTTGAGTCGTTTCGGTTTCCGTCAACGCCATTCCACAGAAACACCATTCAGATCCCGGAAATGAAATCACGATGGCAGTCAATTTTCAGCAGTTCAGGATGAGACAGTGTGGATTTCGTGAGTGGTCTGGGTTTGAGTCTTCCAACAGCAAAAGGCAGTAATTTCTCCTACCCCTAACCCTAATCACAACCCTAACCATCCCCTTCTGGCAGCCTAATCCTAACCGTCTTCTCTCTGCAGCCTAACCTTCCTCTTCTGGTAGCCTAACCCTAACCACCCCCTCTAACCTCGAAACCTAACCCTAAAAATCCCTTACTAGCCGCCTAACCTTAACTGCCCCGTCTCTGAAACCTA
Organism: Limnodynastes dumerilii; assembly: GCA_011038615.1. Lineage (NCBI taxonomy): Eukaryota > Metazoa > Chordata > Amphibia > Anura > Limnodynastidae > Limnodynastes > Limnodynastes dumerilii. The sequence goes on from WWET01002369.1 coordinate 171,134, forward strand.
ATCCTAACCTTCCTCTTCTGGCAGTCTAACCTTAACTGTCCCCTCTCAGCAGCCTAACACTAACCTTCCTCTTTTAGCAGCCTAGCATTAACTATCCCTTCTTCAAAACCTAATCCTAGCCATCTTCTTCTAGCAGCCTATCCTTAACTGTTCGTTCTCTGCAGCCTAACCATAATCTTCTCTTTCTAGCAGACCAACTCTAACCACTCCCTCTCTGCAGCCTAACCCTACCTTTCCTATTCTCGCAACCTAACCTTAACCATCACCTCTCCGCAGCCTAATCCTAACCATCGCCTTTTTGCAGCCTAACTTTAACTATTCCCTCTCTGCAGCCTAAGCCTAACATTCCCCCTTCCAGCAGGGGGAGTCAGTTAGGGATTGGGGAAGGATGTCTTATCAAAATAGCAGCTTTTGGCATTGTATCCAAAACACTCTTTATTTGGCAAAATGTCAGCACTGATATAGTCACAATTAAGCTGTTGGCTATATCGGTGTTGAAAATAAGATTGTCGCAACTACATTCCTTCTCATGGTTAAACTTTCCTTTGGTTATTCTCCTGGATCTCTACTCTGGTTTTGACACTGTGGATCACCCTTTTCTCTGTATGATTCTTCAATTCTTTGGCATGTGACGGGTTCTGCCCTCTCTTATCTTTCACCTGTCCGACTGCTGTTCCTAAGCCTTCATTTCTACCTCACTTTCTCTTCCTGTGGGGATACCCCAAGGTTCTGTTCTTCGTCATCTCCTTATTTCAATGCACACTTCCTTTCTTTCCCGATCTACCTGGCCACAGGCAGGCATCATACTCTCACTGTGCTTATAATAGTAAGTATAAGGCGCTTACCTGTATGAGGTACGGCAGGAAGTTTCTGAAGAGCTCCGTCTTCACAAAGGGGATTTTGAAAACAGCCTTTTTGAAAAATGCTCAGCGGCGTCCACACCCACAGGGAAATTGGCAGTAAAGAGTTTGTTAGAAAGATCACTGATGTCCCTTGGCTTCCAGAAATACTGTGGTTAAAAAGGTGTTTGGGCATATACAAGTCTTAGTATGGAAAATATATAGGGGGTAGTATTACACTGTACTGTCCTACTCATGGGCAACATATTTGGGCAAGTGGCTTATCTGCTGTGCGCCCCTAAGGTACAAGCTATAATTGCAATAAATAATTTGCCATCGAGTGTGCTCTTGGATCACAGACAGCCCGTCCCGGTTTTACCACTGGGTATTCGGCGAACACGCTCAGTACATTCACATTTGCGCTCAGATCCGGATCAGCTCCAGTGACTAAACAGTTTTACCAATATGATAATCCTATGGGACTGGAACCAGTCCTCTGCACGCGTTTCACACTTACGAAGGTCTGAAAAGGGATGTGAACTCCCCTTTCCTTCCCCTCTCACACGATGCCATAAACCAACCTTTAGCTTCCTGTACGGATCAGCGATTGTTCAACGGCTGATTCACACGGAAGTCTCAAAGACAGACCAGACCGGATCACTGAAATGGTCCCCTCCCTGGCCACCTTGTGCTGTGCCCTCTGTATCTCCTAGTGTACGAAAATGCACTCCGTGCCCCAGGAGATCCGCTCAGCTAATGTATGGAGGTCTGCACTCAATCCATGAGTTCACCAGCTGAATGACCCTAACGTCACTGAGCCAATCCTAATGGGATGGGTGTCGACCAATGGCCAATCCACCCCTGAGTATAAGTATAATCTCTTTTAAATCAGCCTCTCTCATGCATTGACTATCATATGCATTGTATTGTAATAATATCCTGATATATCTAGCTGTCATTTTCATCAACAACAAACAGTAAAAGTGCTTAGTGAGTTCTTTACACTTTAAAACTCTGGGTATTAAAATGTCAGTACATATAAAGGGTACAAGCTTTGTTAGAAAATAATGACCGTAGACTTGCAGAATTGGTTCTGCACTTACCAACAATTTTGAAAATGACGCAGATTCAAATAACTTAAAAGACATCATTTTTGAAGTTGTAATTTTTGTCATTAGAGTAGGATGAAAAACTTTGCTTTACATACAAGGAGCAGAAGTGTGTATGAATATCAGAACATTAGTCCAAGATTGCTGGTAATCACAACTTGCCACAAAAATCCCCATCACACTTACCACTGGACTTACGGGGGTTGGACAAATATGTTTTGTGTGAGCATCGGGGAAGGTTTTTTTTAAAAAAAACTGACTACGCACGGTATGAAAATCAGGCCGATAATATGTTATTTGTACCAATTATCACATAGTCTGTGTGCGCTATGTGAAACTGAATGACGTGTAGCTGGTATTAGGCTATAAATTGATTCTTTCTTGTAGAAATACGGAATATAGTTTTTTTTTCTAAGGAAAACTCTTTATTGTGCAAAATAAAACTCACAATAAATATCTTTTTAAGGTATTTTTGTTTGTTTTTTTAACTATTGATTGTTGACAACGACAATGGGTGTTGCAAACTTTTAAATTGTAAAAAAAAGTTAAGTAATGGACAATATTTCCTTATTGAAGGTTAGTGGAAATTAAAAATGTATATTTCAATATCATATTCTACTGAGAGATATTCGTCAAAGTCTGGAAATCACTGTCAGTGTTAATGCAACTTGTGCTTTCACAAAAACTATTGCTCTAACCATCAATGTGGTATGGCCTCATCTGGAACGATGTGTTCAAATCTGGAGACCGTATCTCCAGAAAGACATAAATACATAATAGACTGTGCAAAGAATAGCATCTGAAATGGTGCATGGCCTGTGTCACACAGCATACAGAGACAGACTAGAGGAAGTAACATGTATAGCTTGGAACAGAGAAGAGCAACTAAAATGGTCCATGGTGTCACAAAATGCAGGACTTACCGAGTCAAGTGTCGCTTGTCAGCGACTCTCTCTAGGCGTGCCCACTCTCTTCCTCCAGGGAGGGGCCTCTCACAGTAGTAGCAGCTCCATCCATGATGTCCACCACATGCTTTCATGTATATTGCTGGCACCAAACAAACGCCACTGTCATCCAGTGCATGGACACTGCCATCTTGGATCTGTGCACATGATCTACAGCAGCCAACCAGGAGAAAGCCAGGAGAAGCACATCATCTGCAGCAGCAAGTCAGGAGAAGCACATGACCTGTCTGTCCAATCCAGATCAGGGACACTCTATTTAAACCCAGAGCACTGAGTCCACAGTGACAGAACAACGTGTTCACTCAGGGTGCCTGGCTCCTGTCTTGCTGCTTATGAGAAATCTGATTTCAGGCTTCAGCTGCACCAATCAGCCTGATTACCCCTTGCCAGCAGAGAACAGCCTGCAGAGTATTGCTCCAGCTTCAAGACCTCTGCTGTTACAGACTGTCTATCTTGTTCAACAGCCTGCAGAGTCTTGCTCCAGCTTCAAGACCTCAGCTGTCTGCAGACTGTCAATCTTCCAGTTCAAGGCACCTGGTCCACTCCACGTCAAGTCTTGCTCCAGCTCCGCTCCTGTTAAGCCATGTCAAGCCTGTATCCCTTTGCCTACTAACCCATGAGCAAAGCCTATATTAAGGCTCAAAGCTTCTGCTACCTCGCTGAACTACCACTATCACGTCCCCGGGAACGCAGAGCGGATACCCGCCCAAGTCAGTCCGTGATACATGGCCTGTGTCACCCAACATAGAGGAACTAAACATGTGTAGCTTGGAGCAGAGAAGGGACAGGGGCAATATGATAACAACTGTCACATATAAGTGTAGAACACGAGGACATTTGTATGAGGTGGAGGGTGGAAGGTTGAGGTAAGTTGATAAGTGGAATAACGTGTCATCTGAGGTAGAGGAGACTAACACAATAGAACAATTTAAACATACTTGGGATAAATTTGTGTATCCTAAATCTTATACTAAATTGAGGGTCAAATAAGGTCTTGGGTGAGTATGCTTTGAAAAAAAAACATGTTTTTATGTTTTTTATTGATTTGGTTTTTTTTAAGTTCAAATTTTTATTTTTATTTTTTTACCCGGTCTCCCCATATATGCCCTTCTTTTCCTCCCCCTAATAACAGCTATTAGGGGGAGGAAAAGAGGGGTATATGGGGACATCACCGGAATACTTACCACTATCGGCAGCAAGTGTAAAACTCCGCTCCGACGTTTTGTAAATATGATAGACTTCATTGTTATGTGATAGGGCCAGTTTTGAAGTGAAAAGTGGCCCTATCACACTAAAATGATCTCTCTAAATAGAGCCCATAGTATCTTGTGACTCCTTCAGGGGAAATGACCATTGGTTTCCAAACTTTCCAAAACATGGCTCTAAATGCACAGGTAACTGGAGAGAGGTCAGAACTGGACCGGAAATGGATGGATTCTGGTCATTTCTTTCACTTGTCATTACATTTCCTAACTGAGGACCAGATTCAGAATGAAGAACGTCTGGTAACTTCCGCACACAAAATGCGTAAGTGGAGTGATTTCTATTTAGGGCGCATGTCCAGACCATGGAGACACGAAGCGTAATTGGAAAGATGCGTGAGTCATTTCCGCACGTCAAAAAATCCGCACGCACATAAAAGATCGGACGGATTATTAATTAGTAGGCATCAATCGGAATGTATGGCTGGATCCAGACTTAAGAAAGTGCTTGAAATTAGTTACTCTTGGGCTAAACCATGTTGATTGCAGGGGAGTCATATTTCATCTGTTGCAAACACTATTAGAGTTGAGGGGTGATGTTTCCCAGCCCAAGTCTAAATAACAGAATGATAGTAAAGCTGATCCGTATCTGTGTGCAGTAAGCAATTCAAAGATATATACCTGCATGCAAAGAATACAATTAACTTGACACCCCCTGCAATCAACATGGTTTAGCCCAGGAGTAACTAATTTCAAGCACTTTCTTAAGTCTG
>WWET01002369.1:208993-224013 GCA_011038615.1 Limnodynastes dumerilii
ACTAGGATGCTGTATGTATTGGGTGGTGGTCATTAGGGATGCTGTATGTATTGGGTGATGGTAACTAGGATGCTGTATGTATTGGGTGGTGGTCATTAGGGATGCTGTATGTATTGGGTGATGGTAACTAGGATGCTGTATGTATTGGGTGGTGGTCATTAGGGATGCTGTATGTATTGGGTGATGGTAACTAGGATGCTGTATGTATTGGGTGGTGGTCATTAGGGATGCCGTATGTATTGGGTGATGGTCACTAGGATGCTGTATGTATTGGGTGGTGGTCATTAGGGTGCTGTATGTATTGGGTGATGGTTACTAGGATGCTGTATGTATTGGGTGGTGGTCATTAGGGATGCTGTATGTATTGGGTGATGGTAACTAGGATGCTGTATGTATTGGGTGGTGGTCATTAGGGATGCCGTATGTATTGGGTGATGGTCACTAGGATGCTGTATGTTTTGAGTTGTGGTCATTGGGGTGGCAGTGACTACCTGCATTGCACAGAGGTCACTATAAATCTCTTTATTGGAATGTGAAATACTTGTCAGTTGGTTCTATATTCTGTACTAATCCAGTTTACACATTTTTTGGACCCCACCAATAGTTGATCCCGCCCACACGTGGCCTTTTGCAGATTTTTTTTTTCCAGGGCCACTTTAAGTTCCCAATCCGCCTCTGCAAGCAAGAGAGGTAGGGTCAAAGAAGAATAAGGTAGGAAGCCAGGTTGTGAAACAATGGAGGAGTTGAGTTATGACCATGGGTTACAACCATGTGGAGGTTTGACAGGTAAGAGAAGCTTAGAGGAGAGAGAGAGGTGTCCTTTTCCATAGACGCACACACATCAGAATGCATCGGGTGTGTCATAGATGCATGTGAAAAAGTGGGGCCGGCTGCATGCAAAACAAATCTGCTATTGAATTGCAACCAGTTATGGGCAAACAGCAGCTAAGTGCACTCCAGATATGTGACCAAATATGTACCGGGCAGCACAGTGTAATGCTGGATTTAAGAGGCTGGGGTGAATGCAGGCGCATCTGTCAAATTTTTAAAAGTCACAAATTGCAAAAAATATTTTAAACTTTTAATAAAAACATGAAAACATTTGGAAATGATTTAACACAGAAACAACACATCGGCGGATATTTCTGACACGTTTTGTAATGTGCTCAAAGCGTCACATCCTAATACAATGGCCTGAAATAGCTCACAGCCCTGTGGACGGAGACATGTCCTGCGGCTGGTGCAAATGCTGTCATGAAAACCGTCTTTTCTTATGTCTGTGTTCAGATCTGGAACTTGCTTGGACCCTGCCCCTTACTGCACATTCCCTCCATCTCGTCCCTCCCTCATTGTGGATTTTTTATCTTTAAAAGGTGTTGAAAAAAATAAATGAAACATCATTGTTGAAGCACAAAATTCATCCACTTTCGATGGCTTTTTCCAGTAATTCTGTACTAACATTTTATATAAATGTAAGACACACCCAACATATAGGACAAATCTCTAATGTCACTGTGCGTTATTCCCAGATCCGTTAGTTGTAGGTACTCAGTTATATGCTTGTACATTTGCAAGCCACCACCCACACACAAGCGCGTGCCAGATGGACTTCCGTGCGTAAATTCAAAGTAAATAGCGTACAAAAAGTTACGACAAATGCGCAGTTACTCCAATCCTAAAAATACGCACGAAACTCCGCACAAAAGCGGATCAGTGATTACAGCCCGCTATTACAGCAAATCTAAAATATATATTACTTCTGTAACTGTCACGTACTTTTATAGAGACAGAGGAAAGTCGGAATAACAGATATTGAAATGTTATCTTTTTATCGTGGTATAATATTATGGCTCGAAAAAAAGAAAAAGATAACTATTGTTATAATAACAGACTCTCGGCTTATTATACGTCCTCACTATTTGTCTGGGGGACATAGCAGAACGTATCTGGTTTTGCATTTTAATACCTCATTTTCAGCCCTGTTCGTGAGGAATGGCTTTTGCAGTGTTGTGTGTCATATTTCATCACATATTTAAAGGGAGCAATAATTACCTTGCTGTTGCTTTGTAGTTACACTAATAAGCTGTTGACAAGGAAATTAAAATGTTTTTCAGCCAAAACCATCTGTGATGTAGCTGTCGAGATGGTATAATAATTATTATTTGTTTCCAATCCGAGCTCCAATACGTTATGTAAGAATGGATTATAAGGAATTGCAGCGTTCCTTGTGCCGCCCTCTGTCATTCTTCATAGTGGTTACATTCAAATTCTACCTGGAAAATTTTCTATAAAAAAAAGTAAACTAATAAAGTAACATTTTCTAATAAATAAATACACACACACACACACACACACACACACACACACACACACACACAGCCTTCAGCCACAGACAGGGTTAATCTTCCACCCACTTTCATACAGAACACATAGGTGGAAGACCTGGGTCTAGTTAGTTAGCGCTTGGGAGAAGGCATATAAAGTATATTTTTGTATATATTACAGCACAAGGAAATGCCCTGAATCTGGAAGGAACATAGGAGTATCTATAATGGGTGCAGAGTGTGCAGTGCACACGGACCCCTCAGAACAAGGGGCCCTGTTGCATGCATCCTGCACCCTGGGTTGGCAGGGGAAGTGGGGCCATTCAGCATCTATTTATTTCCTCTAATATCTTCCAGAGGGAAGAAATAGATGCTAAATGAGTCCCCCTTACCCTGCGGTGGGACTGTCCCGATTCGTGGGCCGAAAGGGGGTGGGGCCTAACTGCACTGTAAGTCCTGCCCCTTTTCAGTCCACGACAGACAGTCCTGTCTCAGGTAAGGGGGGGGGGGGGCAAATGCAAATCCTGCGCAAGGGCCTCCTCACTTCTTAAAACGCCCCCGGGAAAGAAGTAGGTTCAGAGGAAATTTGAGGATAAATGATTTAACAGAAAGATAGTAGATACATGGTACAGACTCCCAACAGGTGGTAAAGGTTCATAGAGCAGATCTCTTTAAACATGCTTTGTTTTTATCTGCCGTCAAATTCTATGTTTCTATTTATTTTTGTCAACCCTCCCAAATGTCTGAAAGACATATTTTGAGTTCCACTCCCGGACTTCTGGGAAATCGGTCTACCCACCTGCCTCTGCAGCCGTGGGGGGCAGGGATTTATAATACAATACAAAATGATACCTCCCGTAGATTCATCCATAGTGATGTCACAAGCTCCTGGCGAATTGATAGGTTGGGAAGTGGTTTACCCCCTAAAAACCTCTTCTTTTGCATTTTGGGTGAGATCCTTATTGACTGGTGATCAGATCTGCGAGTGTCAGATTTGCGGGATCCACAATGCATGTGATTGCTCCACTGACCACCTATCTCGCACCTTGGACGTCCGGTAGCTATAGCGCACTCTAACTCTTCTGACTCTTGAAAACATAAAATGGCAGTGGTTCAGGCGTCTGGATCAGTATGTAGGGGACGTAAGCGAATACAAAGCGATTGGGTAGACCGACGTGATGTGCAAGGAAAGTCGTTTCCTGAAGGGAAACAGACTCTTCCTTCATAGAGTCCCTTCAAAAAGCTGCCTTCTTGTTGTTGATTACCATCTGCTGTGCTTATGCTGATGCAAACTTATCAGCTTAACAGCTGCAACTTCCAAAGGTGTATATACACAATAACAGTTTTTACGAGCAGCATCTCTACTGTAATTTAACTGAATTTTGTTTTTATTGTCCCCGATATTGCAATAAAAATAAACAATTGTATACTACATTACACAAAGTTGTTGTCGTTTGGGAGTGGGACCGGGGTGCGGGGTACTCACACCAATTTCTTTTGTTCCATGAACCTTCCCACACGGAGGGCAGGAGATCGTTAGAGGCATCTCCAGAAATACCCCTAGAGGTCTCCCATAGGAGACTTAAGCAGCCCACTCATCATCCCCCCCCCCATTTTATCACAGGTTGGCCGAGACTGGAGCAGCGCAGGTAAGTGGATTATTATTTTTGGACCTGTTCTGTCCACAATGGGACCACACCTCTCAACAAGACAAAGTAAAATGAGGATGATAACTAAATGCACTGCTCCGAAATACAGGTCACCACAACAATACTACAACGACTGTTATGGCCTATAGGATCTAAGGACTTTTTAGGGGCAAGAAGGTGAGGCCTCTATCAAATCTCCTGGCTGCTGCCAATTCTAGGAAAAATGTAAACAATTAAGAATTAAAAATTAAGAAACCTATTGCCCCATGCCCTAAGAACTACATATGATATTATATACTAAAAGTTTAATCACACACTCAGATAAAATGGAATGCAATGACAATAACCAAATGGCATACCAAAACAATAACAAACCAATCAGATTGTAGCTGACATTATCTTGTAAGTAATAGGAAAGTGAGAGCTAGAATCTGATTGGCAGACCCCTATCCCCTCACTCACACAGAGATACCTGACATGACACAAGTAGCTAGGTCTAAAGAAATATTTGGGTTTTATTGAACTAATTAATAGAGGAAAATGGTCTTTACTTTGCTGGTTAATGTAATTTAAATGTGATGGGGCCACAGGACAGCTCAGCAAGTAAAGCAGTAAATATGGAATAACAATAATGACAACAATATAACGGCCTCAGAGCTCCACCCAATGATGACAGGGACAAGCCGCGGAGCCTGCCCGACCTGACAAGACTCCAACTGCGCACAGACCTGGACATTACTCGACTGAATCACCACCGGGCGCCACCTCGGCATGGACTAAGCACTGCTAACTTGCCAAAGCTTTCCACCAGTCAGGAACCACACAACCACAATCCGCATCTGACCAATCCAACACCATAGAGAGGGAGGGGGACAGAATCCAGAAGAAGGAGAGGAGGAGGAGGAGAAGGAGGAAGAGGACAAAAAGAAGAGGAGGAGGAGGAGAAGGAAGAGAAGAAGAAGGGAGGGTGGAGGAGAAGAAGAAGAAGAAGGAAAAAAAGTAGGAGAAGAAGGAGGAGGAGGAGAAGGAGGAAGAGGACAAAAAGAAGAGGAGGAGGAGGAGAAGGAAGAGAAGAAGAAGGGAGGGTGGAGGAGAGGAGAAGTGCACAGGAGCTCCTACGCACGATGCACAGGAGCTCCTACCCACCCACAATGCACAGGAGCTCCTACCCACAATGCACAGGCATCCCTGTCCACCCACAATGCACAGGAGCTCCTACGCACGATGCACAGGAGCTCCTACCCACCCACAATGCACAGGAGCTCCTACCCACAATGCACAGGCATCCCTGTCCACCCACAATGCACAGGAGCTCCTACGCACGATGCACAGGAGCTCCTACCCACCCACAATGCACAGGAGCTCCTACCCACAATGCACAGGCATCCCTGTCCACCCACAATGCACAGGAGCTCCTACGCACGATGCACAGGAGCTCCTACCCACCCACAATGCACAGGAGCTCCTACCCACAATGCACAGGCATCCCTGTCCACCCACAATGCACAGGAGCTCCTACGCACGATGCACAGGAGCTCCTACCCACCCACAATGCACAGGAGCTCCTACCCACAATGCACAGGCATCCCTGTCCACCCACAATGCACAGGAGCTCCTACGCACGATGCACAGGAGCTCCTACCCACCCACAATGCACAGGAGCTCCTACCCACAATGCACAGGCATCCCTGTCCACCCACAATGCACAGGAGCTCCTACGCACGATGCACAGGAGCTCCTACCCACCCACAATGCACAGGAGCTCCTACCCACAATGCACAGGCATCCCTGTCCACCCACAATGCACAGGAGCTCCTACGCACGATGCACAGGAGCTCCTACCCACCCACAATGCACAGGAGCTCCTACCCACAATGCACAGGCATCCCTGTCCACCCACAATGCACAGGAGCTCCTACGCACGATGCACAGGAGCTCCTACCCACCCACAATGCACAGGAGCTCCTACCCACAATGCACAGGCATCCCTGTCCACCCACAATGCACAGGAGCTCCTACGCACGATGCACAGGAGCTCCTACCCACCCACAATGCACAGGAGCTCCTACCCACAATGCACAGGCATCCCTGTCCACCCACAATGCACAGGAGCTCCTACGCACGATGCACAGGAGCTCCTACCCACCCACAATGCACAGGAGCTCCTACCCACAATGCACAGGCATCCCTGTCCACCCACAATGCACAGGAGCTCCTACGCACGATGCACAGGAGCTCCTACCCACCCACAATGCACAGGAGCTCCTACCCACAATGCACAGGCATCCCTGTCCACCCACAATGCACAGGAGCTCCTACGCACGATGCACAGGAGCTCCTACCCACCCACAATGCACAGGAGCTCCTACCCACAATGCACAGGCATCCCTGTCCACCCACAATGCACAGGAGCTCCTACGCACGATGCACAGGAGCTCCTACCCACCCACAATGCACAGGAGCTCCTACCCACAATGCACAGGCATCCCTGTCCACCCACAATGCACAGGAGCTCCTACGCACGATGCACAGGAGCTCCTACCCACCCACAATGCACAGGAGCTCCTACCCACAATGCACAGGCATCCCTGTCCACCCACAATGCACAGGAGCTCCTACGCACGATGCACAGGAGCTCCTACCCACCCACAATGCACAGGAGCTCCTACCCACAATGCACAGGCATCCCTGTCCACCCACAATGCACAGGAGCTCCTACGCACGATGCACAGGAGCTCCTACCCACCCACAATGCACAGGAGCTCCTACCCACAATGCACAGGCATCCCTGTCCACCCACAATGCACAGGAGCTCCTACGCACGATGCACAGGAGCTCCTACCCACCCACAATGCACAGGAGCTCCTACCCACAATGCACAGGCATCCCTGTCCACCCACAATGCACAGGAGCTCCTACGCACGATGCACAGGAGCTCCTACCCACCCACAATGCACAGGAGCTCCTACCCACAATGCACAGGCATCCCTGTCCACCCACAATGCACAGGAGCTCCTACGCACGATGCACAGGAGCTCCTACCCACCCACAATGCACAGGAGCTCCTACCCACAATGCACAGGCATCCCTGTCCACCCACAATGCACAGGAGCTCCTACGCACGATGCACAGGAGCTCCTACCCACCCACAATGCACAGGAGCTCCTACCCACAATGCACAGGCATCCCTGTCCACCCACAATGCACAGGAGCTCCTACGCACGATGCACAGGAGCTCCTACCCACCCACAATGCACAGGAGCTCCTACCCACAATGCACAGGCATCCCTGTCCACCCACAATGCACAGGAGCTCCTACGCACGATGCACAGGAGCTCCTACCCACCCACAATGCACAGGAGCTCCTACCCACAATGCACAGGCATCCCTGTCCACCCACAATGCACAGGAGCTCCTACGCACGATGCACAGGAGCTCCTACCCACCCACAATGCACAGGAGCTCCTACCCACAATGCACAGGCATCCCTGTCCACCCACAATGCACAGGAGCTCCTACGCACGATGCACAGGAGCTCCTACCCACCCACAATGCACAGGAGCTCCTACCCACAATGCACAGGCATCCCTGTCCACCCACAATGCACAGGAGCTCCTACGCACGATGCACAGGAGCTCCTACCCACCCACAATGCACAGGAGCTCCTACCCACAATGCACAGGCATCCCTGTCCACCCACAATGCACAGGAGCTCCTACGCACGATGCACAGGAGCTCCTACCCACCCACAATGCACAGGAGCTCCTACCCACAATGCACAGGCATCCCTGTCCACCCACAATGCACAGGAGCTCCTACGCACGATGCACAGGAGCTCCTACCCACCCACAATGCACAGGAGCTCCTACCCACAATGCACAGGCATCCCTGTCCACCCACAATGCACAGGAGCTCCTACGCACGATGCACAGGAGCTCCTACCCACCCACAATGCACAGGAGCTCCTACCCACAATGCACAGGCATCCCTGTCCACCCACAATGCACAGGAGCTCCTACGCACGATGCACAGGAGCTCCTACCCACCCACAATGCACAGGAGCTCCTACCCACAATGCACAGGCATCCCTGTCCACCCACAATGCACAGGAGCTCCTACGCACGATGCACAGGAGCTCCTACCCACCCACAATGCACAGGAGCTCCTACCCACAATGCACAGGCATCCCTGTCCACCCACAATGCACAGGAGCTCCTACGCACGATGCACAGGAGCTCCTACCCACCCACAATGCACAGGAGCTCCTACCCACAATGCACAGGCATCCCTGTCCACCCACAATGCACAGGAGCTCCTACGCACGATGCACAGGAGCTCCTACCCACCCACAATGCACAGGAGCTCCTACCCACAATGCACAGGCATCCCTGTCCACCCACAATGCACAGGAGCTCCTACGCACGATGCACAGGAGCTCCTACCCACCCACAATGCACAGGAGCTCCTACCCACAATGCACAGGCATCCCTGTCCACCCACAATGCACAGGAGCTCCTACGCACGATGCACAGGAGCTCCTACCCACCCACAATGCACAGGAGCTCCTACCCACAATGCACAGGCATCCCTGTCCACCCACAATGCACAGGAGCTCCTACGCACGATGCACAGGAGCTCCTACCCACCCACAATGCACAGGAGCTCCTACCCACAATGCACAGGCATCCCTGTCCACCCACAATGCACAGGAGCTCCTACGCACGATGCACAGGAGCTCCTACCCACCCACAATGCACAGGAGCTCCTACCCACAATGCACAGGCATCCCTGTCCACCCACAATGCACAGGAGCTCCTACGCACGATGCACAGGAGCTCCTACCCACCCACAATGCACAGGAGCTCCTACCCACAATGCACAGGCATCCCTGTCCACCCACAATGCACAGGAGCTCCTACGCACGATGCACAGGAGCTCCTACCCACCCACAATGCACAGGAGCTCCTACCCACAATGCACAGGCATCCCTGTCCACCCACAATGCACAGGAGCTCCTACGCACGATGCACAGGAGCTCCTACCCACCCACAATGCACAGGAGCTCCTACCCACAATGCACAGGCATCCCTGTCCACCCACAATGCACAGGAGCTCCTACGCACGATGCACAGGAGCTCCTACCCACCCACAATGCACAGGAGCTCCTACCCACAATGCACAGGCATCCCTGTCCACCCACAATGCACAGGAGCTCCTACGCACGATGCACAGGAGCTCCTACCCACCCACAATGCACAGGAGCTCCTACCCACAATGCACAGGCATCCCTGTCCACCCACAATGCACAGGAGCTCCTACGCACGATGCACAGGAGCTCCTACCCACCCACAATGCACAGGAGCTCCTACCCACAATGCACAGGCATCCCTGTCCACCCACAATGCACAGGAGCTCCTACGCACGATGCACAGGAGCTCCTACCCACCCACAATGCACAGGAGCTCCTACCCACAATGCACAGGCATCCCTGTCCACCCACAATGCACAGGAGCTCCTACGCACGATGCACAGGAGCTCCTACCCACCCACAATGCACAGGAGCTCCTACCCACAATGCACAGGCATCCCTGTCCACCCACAATGCACAGGAGCTCCTACGCACGATGCACAGGAGCTCCTACCCACCCACAATGCACAGGAGCTCCTACCCACAATGCACAGGCATCCCTGTCCACCCACAATGCACAGGAGCTCCTACGCACGATGCACAGGAGCTCCTACCCACCCACAATGCACAGGAGCTCCTACCCACAATGCACAGGCATCCCTGTCCACCCACAATGCACAGGAGCTCCTACGCACGATGCACAGGAGCTCCTACCCACCCACAATGCACAGGAGCTCCTACCCACAATGCACAGGCATCCCTGTCCACCCACAATGCACAGGAGCTCCTACGCACGATGCACAGGAGCTCCTACCCACCCACAATGCACAGGAGCTCCTACCCACAATGCACAGGCATCCCTGTCCACCCACAATGCACAGGAGCTCCTACGCACGATGCACAGGAGCTCCTACCCACCCACAATGCACAGGAGCTCCTACCCACAATGCACAGGCATCCCTGTCCACCCACAATGCACAGGAGCTCCTACGCACGATGCACAGGAGCTCCTACCCACCCACAATGCACAGGAGCTCCTACCCACAATGCACAGGCATCCCTGTCCACCCACAATGCACAGGAGCTCCTACGCACGATGCACAGGAGCTCCTACCCACCCACAATGCACAGGAGCTCCTACCCACAATGCACAGGCATCCCTGTCCACCCACAATGCACAGGAGCTCCTACGCACGATGCACAGGAGCTCCTACCCACCCACAATGCACAGGAGCTCCTACCCACAATGCACAGGCATCCCTGTCCACCCACAATGCACAGGAGCTCCTACGCACGATGCACAGGAGCTCCTACCCACCCACAATGCACAGGAGCTCCTACCCACAATGCACAGGCATCCCTGTCCACCCACAATGCACAGGAGCTCCTACGCACGATGCACAGGAGCTCCTACCCACCCACAATGCACAGGAGCTCCTACCCACAATGCACAGGCATCCCTGTCCACCCACAATGCACAGGAGCTCCTACGCACGATGCACAGGAGCTCCTACCCACCCACAATGCACAGGAGCTCCTACCCACAATGCACAGGCATCCCTGTCCACCCACAATGCACAGGAGCTCCTACGCACGATGCACAGGAGCTCCTACCCACCCACAATGCACAGGAGCTCCTACCCACAATGCACAGGCATCCCTGTCCACCCACAATGCACAGGAGCTCCTACGCACGATGCACAGGAGCTCCTACCCACCCACAATGCACAGGAGCTCCTACCCACAATGCACAGGCATCCCTGTCCACCCACAATGCACAGGAGCTCCTACGCACGATGCACAGGAGCTCCTACCCACCCACAATGCACAGGAGCTCCTACCCACAATGCACAGGCATCCCTGTCCACCCACAATGCACAGGAGCTCCTACGCACGATGCACAGGAGCTCCTACCCACCCACAATGCACAGGAGCTCCTACCCACAATGCACAGGCATCCCTGTCCACCCACAATGCACAGGAGCTCCTACGCACGATGCACAGGAGCTCCTACCCACCCACAATGCACAGGAGCTCCTACCCACAATGCACAGGCATCCCTGTCCACCCACAATGCACAGGAGCTCCTACGCACGATGCACAGGAGCTCCTACCCACCCACAATGCACAGGAGCTCCTACCCACAATGCACAGGCATCCCTGTCCACCCACAATGCACAGGAGCTCCTACGCACGATGCACAGGAGCTCCTACCCACCCACAATGCACAGGAGCTCCTACCCACAATGCACAGGCATCCCTGTCCACCCACAATGCACAGGAGCTCCTACGCACGATGCACAGGAGCTCCTACCCACCCACAATGCACAGGAGCTCCTACCCACAATGCACAGGCATCCCTGTCCACCCACAATGCACAGGAGCTCCTACGCACGATGCACAGGAGCTCCTACCCACCCACAATGCACAGGAGCTCCTACCCACAATGCACAGGCATCCCTGTCCACCCACAATGCACAGGAGCTCCTACGCACGATGCACAGGAGCTCCTACCCACCCACAATGCACAGGAGCTCCTACCCACAATGCACAGGCATCCCTGTCCACCCACAATGCACAGGAGCTCCTACGCACGATGCACAGGAGCTCCTACCCACCCACAATGCACAGGAGCTCCTACCCACAATGCACAGGCATCCCTGTCCACCCACAATGCACAGGAGCTCCTACGCACGATGCACAGGAGCTCCTACCCACCCACAATGCACAGGAGCTCCTACCCACAATGCACAGGCATCCCTGTCCACCCACAATGCACAGGAGCTCCTACGCACGATGCACAGGAGCTCCTACCCACCCACAATGCACAGGAGCTCCTACCCACAATGCACAGGCATCCCTGTCCACCCACAATGCACAGGAGCTCCTACGCACGATGCACAGGAGCTCCTACCCACCCACAATGCACAGGAGCTCCTACCCACAATGCACAGGCATCCCTGTCCACCCACAATGCACAGGAGCTCCTACGCACGATGCACAGGAGCTCCTACCCACCCACAATGCACAGGAGCTCCTACCCACAATGCACAGGCATCCCTGTCCACCCACAATGCACAGGAGCTCCTACGCACGATGCACAGGAGCTCCTACCCACCCACAATGCACAGGAGCTCCTACCCACAATGCACAGGCATCCCTGTCCACCCACAATGCACAGGAGCTCCTACGCACGATGCACAGGAGCTCCTACCCACCCACAATGCACAGGAGCTCCTACCCACAATGCACAGGCATCCCTGTCCACCCACAATGCACAGGAGCTCCTACGCACGATGCACAGGAGCTCCTACCCACCCACAATGCACAGGAGCTCCTACCCACAATGCACAGGCATCCCTGTCCACCCACAATGCACAGGAGCTCCTACGCACGATGCACAGGAGCTCCTACCCACCCACAATGCACAGGAGCTCCTACCCACAATGCACAGGCATCCCTGTCCACCCACAATGCACAGGAGCTCCTACGCACGATGCACAGGAGCTCCTACCCACCCACAATGCACAGGAGCTCCTACCCACAATGCACAGGCATCCCTGTCCACCCACAATGCACAGGAGCTCCTACGCACGATGCACAGGAGCTCCTACCCACCCACAATGCACAGGAGCTCCTACCCACAATGCACAGGCATCCCTGTCCACCCACAATGCACAGGAGCTCCTACGCACGATGCACAGGAGCTCCTACCCACCCACAATGCACAGGAGCTCCTACCCACAATGCACAGGCATCCCTGTCCACCCACAATGCACAGGAGCTCCTACGCACGATGCACAGGAGCTCCTACCCACCCACAATGCACAGGAGCTCCTACCCACAATGCACAGGCATCCCTGTCCACCCACAATGCACAGGAGCTCCTACGCACGATGCACAGGAGCTCCTACCCACCCACAATGCACAGGAGCTCCTACGCACGATGCACAGGAGCTCCTACCCACCCACAATGCACAGGAGCTCCTACGCACGATGCACAGGAGCTCCTACCCACCCACAATGCACAGGAGCTCCTACCCACCCACAATGCACAGGAGCTCCTACCCACAATGTACAGACATCCCTGCCCACCCACAATGCACAGGAACTCCTACTCACCCACAATGCACAGGAACTCCTACCCACCCACAATGCACAGGAACTCCTACCCACCCACAATGCACAGGAACTCCTACCCACCCACAATGCACAGGAACTCCTACCCACCCACAATGCACAGGAACTCCTACCCACCCACAATGCACAGGAACTCCTACCCACCCACAATGCACAGGAACTCCTACCCACCCACAATGCACAGGAACTCCTACCCACCCACAATGCACAGGAACTCCTACCCACCCACAATGCACAGGAACTCCTACCCACCCACAATGCACAGGAGCTCCTACCCACAATGCACAGGCATCCCTGTCCACCCACAAAGCACAGGAGCTCCTACCCACCCACTATGCACAGGCATCCCTGTCCACCCACAATGCACAGGAGCTCCTACGCACGATGCACAGGAGCTCCTACCCACCCACAATGCACAGAAGCGTCTACCCACCCATAATCACAGGCGCTCCTACCCACCCACAATGCACAGGAGCTTTGTTGGGGGGGGGAATTTAGCTAAGTTTTGCCCCTCCCCTTGGTGACCGACCCCTTCCCCCCCATTTGTATACTTTTCCTCTCCTCCATGGCGTGCTCTCTGCTCACTGAATGATGCTGACATGACCTTGGGGTCCCACCAGTGTCACTGAGGGGGGGGGGGAGCTGCTGCGTTGGAGCCGATGGTCAGATTAATAATGGGGCTAATGGGACCACATTCCCAGGCCTCCCTCTAAAAATGGGCCCACACACACTGCAGATCTATAGGCCTCCCACTGCAGCTCATATGGATGAGTGCCTGGCTGACTCAGCGTGTTATTACCAGCCAGCCAGGCACTGTCTCTATGCAATTCTCTGCCAGCACTCCCTTCATATTGTGGGGGAAGGGTTGTGAGATGCCCACTACCCACAGTCCAACACCTATGCACAGAGCCTTAACTAGAAATTTTTGTGCCAGTGGCAAAAAGGAAAAATGGTGCCCCCTGACCCTGAATTCCAAGCCAATTTAACCATAAATATTAACATATTGGTGCAACCTTAAAATTTGCGCCCTTTGCAGCCGTCCATATCGCACACCACTAGTTACAGCCCTGACTATGCATACCGCCACTTCTATATGTTCACTTCATCCTGTGGTCTAAACATAAAAAATATGATGTCAAGTAAGGATTAATCATCAAAAAAAACTATTACCCCTTCTTCAGTACACTGTTCCCTTCATTATTTATTTATTATAGGTGTTTATGTAGCACTATCAGATTAAGTAGTACTTTACAGAGAATAATTTATATTAGTTCCTGACCCATTTGAGCTATATACTAAGGTCCCTAACACAGACATACATTTGGCCTAGTTTTCTTCAGCAGCCAATTAACCTAATAGCATGTTTTTGGAGTGTGGGAAGACACCTGAGCTCCCAGAGGAAACCCACACAGACACAGGAAGAATGTACACACTCCACACAGATAAGGCCTAGTCCAGGAATCAAATTCACGACCTCAGCGCTGTGACACACAAGTGTTACTCACTGAGCCACCATGCTGCCATTACACTATGCTCTACTTTATCACACTGTCCTCCTGCTCCTCCTCCTCCTATCATAAAGCAGTGCTGCTGTTTAATAGAATACAGTAAAACAATCTGAATTAAAAATTGCACTTTCTATTACAAAGTATCAAAAACTGAAAACAAAGTTGGATATTTGGTATCTATAAAAGAATATCTCTGGATCATCTATTAGTGGGGAAATTACAAAGAATGCAATTTATAGATTGCTGTAATTAGATTTTTACTACTTGGCAT
>WWET01002369.1:234438-245157 GCA_011038615.1 Limnodynastes dumerilii
GCGTTTCAAACACGCAGAACGTGAGATAATTGAACACAGAGCCGTAGCTAGAAATATTAGCAAAAATGAGCTAAAAGGAGAAATGGCGCCCCCCTGATCCTGAATTCCAACCAAATTTACCTTAACTATTAACTTAATTGCACCCCCTTAATCTCTGCATCCTGAGCGGCCGCCCCTATTGCACACTCCTAGGGCTGGATCCAGACTTAAGAAAGAGCTTGAAATTAAGGGTCACATCCAGACCCCTGCACGAACCTACCTGAGTAGTAAATTGGATTTACATTCTAGATGCAGATAAATGTTTTTAATGCTTCTCTATAAATATCTTTCCACTTTACCTGCACAAAGCTGGTAACTTATTGATCATTTTAAATAAGCAACATCTGCTTAAAGAAAAGACCAAACCAGACACAAGAAATAAGTGCTATGAAATAAGTTGGTTTTTTTTTTCTTTTCAAAAATAACTAAATAAAATGTTTGCAATATCCACGTGTCTTTAATTTCTGCACAATAGTCTGTACACATGTGTACATATAGCATTACTGCCTTCCAATACAGAAGGTTTTCATATGCTGTTGAAGAATAAACTCAGTTACTTAAAAAAAAAAAAAAGAAAGAAAGAAAAAAAAAGAAAGAAAATTTGTGGCAAATCACTAAGTCTCTGTAACACTGTAACACTATTCCCATCCTATTATACTGGGCAGGCACCAACTGACAGAATTCTACAATCACAGTTATAGCTTCTCCTCTCTCCTTCTACCTTAGAAGTGACACAAATAAGGACAGCAATATGAGGAAAGAAATGATTTTAGATGTCAGTGCTCCCCAGGATGTAAGTCTTTATTCTATATATGTCTTTACTAATATTTTAAGACAAACCCAATGAAATATTTATTTATTTACATAATTTATTTTTTTATTTTTTTTATTTTTTTTAAGGCAGAATTATCAAAACCTAAAAAATGTGCTTTCAAAAAATGTGCCCTCTTGGTGGCATTGGTCTGTCTGCTTGTGACGGTGGTGATGCTCCTGCTGTTGTTCTTTGTAAAAGACTTCTGGAAACAGTTACCAGAGAAGGTAAGACTTTTTACAGTGTCAGAAATGTATATATATATATACTGAGAAAAGGAGCAGCCTATTCTGTCTCATTATTTACATTATTTATTACTATTATTATTATTATTATTATTTTTATTGTTATTTTTTATTATTATTATTATTATTATTATTATTATTATTATTATTATTATTATTATTATTATTATTATTATTATTATTATTATTATTATTATTATTATTATTATTATTATTATTATTATTATTATTATTATTATTATTATTATTATTATTATTATTATTATTATTATTATTATTATTATTATTATTATTATTATTATTATTATTATTATTATTATTATTATTATTATTATTATTATTATTATTATTATTATTATTATTATTATTATTATTATTATATTATGGGACCATTAAACTTTGTTATGCCAGGCTGTTATTGATTTTTGATAGTTAATCTTGCAACCTAACCAAACCATCTTTAAATTCTGAAAACTAATTTAATTCATATTTCACACAGAAAATCTGAATAACTTATTATTATTATTATTATTATTATTATTAATGAAAGGAAGGTGTGCAACTATTATATATATTTTTAATGTTTTTTATAATACTATTTGAGAGTTTATTTTTTAATATTACTAACATAATAATTTAGAAAATGTATGGTTTTATCCCTCTGAAATAATTAAGCTATTACAAACCTGGTATTTAAAATTCTCCCAGTGTCTCATAAATTAAAAAGAGGTTACCAACTATGAGCAACACACCAGTAAAAAATAACTATAACTTTTTATTGCAGTGCATGGGTGTGCTTAAATATCTCCTGTGCTCCTCGATGTCCCAATATTCTGCAGACAGTTCAGATTACACACTGACAGAGTGTTTTTCCAGAACACTGAATTGTTCTGCCAGGGATTTGGGGAGAGTGAAATGTGCCACGTAACAATGAGGCCAGATTACCTGCACCTTCTGTTTTGAATTCTTTAAATACAGTTAGATAATAATCACACATCAATCATCCCTTTTTCCAGCTTCTGTAAAGAAACCCTTTAAACTGCACAGAAATGTTACAATATTTCAGGATGCATCTATTCTATTCTAAGTCCCATTAGTCTCAAGGCGCGGTCCAAAAAGATGGAATCACGCACAATTGCATGTGTTTTCTTCACATGTGCAACAATAGTGCTAATTGTGTCAGGCTAATAACATACAGCACGGCTGCCTCATTGTGTGACAGGGGTGTAGGTCACTGCTAAGAATGGCCCTTTTTTGAAAGGGCCGTTTTCTCCCAGCTAGTTCCGAACTGGCTGGGAAATCGATCTGCCTCGCAGAGCAGAAGCAATCGATCCACTGAAGAAAGAAGATGGAGTGGCGAATGGTGATTATTAATAAAACCCCAGCCCTTATCCTAATCCTCACCCTAACCCTCCCCTTACAGTACCCTAACCATCCCTTCCCCACAGCCTGATCCTGGGACTTTTGTCCGCAGCCTGACCCTAAATCTCTCCTCTCCACAGCCTAACCCTAAGACTCCCTTCCCTGCAGCCTAACCCTAAGACTCCCCTCCCTGCAGCCTAACCCTAAAACTCCCTTCCCCGCAGCCTGACCCTAAGACTCCCCTCCTTGCAGCCTAACCCTGAGACTCCCTTCCCCGCAGCCTGACCCTAAGACTCCCCTCCCTGCAGCCTGACCCCAAGACTCCCCTCCCTACAGCCTGATCCTAAGACTCGCCTCCCCACAGCCTAACCCTTAGACTCCCCTACCCGCAGCCTGACCCTAAGACTCCCCTTCTCGCAGCCTATCCCTAAGACTCCCCTCCCCACAGCCTGACCCTAAGACTCCCCTCCAAGCAGCCTGATCCTAAGGCTCCCCTCCCCGTAGCCTAACCCTAAGACTCCCCTCCCCGTAGCCTAACCCTAAGACTTCCCTTTATATATTTATTTTTAACATGGCCTTGTATATAGTCATTTCCGTTACTACATCGCCTCCTGAGTCATCCTAAACATCCTAAACACTTAAGCCAGAATCATTCATTATTGTACAATAAGAACTTGATGTCATCTGGACGAGGAAACCGCAGCATGGCGCTGACCTCATGTATATACAGCGCCATAACATCTGTAAACTACTGTTTCATCAATGATCGCAGTTATCATGACGTGAGCCATAAATCGTTTTATTAGACAGACCCCCAGATCTGGCATTATCTATAGCGTTTAACAACTATTAAAAGCGTTTGATATCAAAACTGTTTTGGAAACATTTGCAGATGGTCCCAATAAGTCACATTTGTGCAACAGAAATTCTCTCTCTATATACATAACAGCAGCATCTTAACGCATGTGTATAATGTGTCTGGAATCTATTAGAGTCTTGGCTTCCAGTCCGTGGTTCAGACATTCTTAGCATCTTTCTCTGCAGGGAAATATTGCTGCTATGTTACTGATGGTCCATGGATGAAAATGACGTTGTGTGTGTTTCATTTTTCCATTGAGGTCTGAACAGAGCAGATTCCAGCAACAGTTTCCCAAATTTTGCACAAATTTCTCAGTGGTTGGTTTAGGGACAAATGTTTAGTGATAGCTTTAGAAACATTATTTTGTATAGTCACAGGATTTAAAGATATTGGGTTGTATGCAGAGCTCCGGGCGCATTGCATATACGCCCAGAGTTTTCCGATTTCTGCTACTGCGCATGCACAGTAATTTTGTAACATCATCTACGTTTCTTGTAGCAATGTAGATTGCGTATACGCGGTCTTTAACACTGTGGAATATGGCCGTAGTTGAGGATCCGGCCCACGGTTAGGAGTTAGATTAGGGTTAGGAATTAGGGTTAGGGTTAGGAATTAGGGTTAGGAGTTAGGTTAGGGTTTAGTGTTAAGAATTAGGGTTAGGAATTAGGGATAGGATTAGGAGTTAGTTTAGGGTTAGGAATTAGGGTTAGGAATTATGGGGGTTAGGAGTTAGGTTAGGTTTAGGAATTAGGGTTAGGAATTAGGGTTAGGAGTCAGGTTAGGGTTTAGTGTTAAGAATTAGGATTAGGAGTTAGGGATAGGATTAGGAGTTAGTTTAGGGTTAGGAATTAGGGATAGGATTAGGAGTTAGTTTAGGGTTAGGAATTAGGGTTAGGAATTATGGTTAAGGTTAGGAGTTAGGTTAGGTTTAGGAATTAGGGTTAGGGTTAGGAATTAGGGTTAGGGTTAGGAATTAGGGTTAGGAATTAGGTTAGGGTTAGGAATTAGGGTTAGGAGTTAGGGTTAGGTTAGGGGTTAAGGTTAGGAGTTAGGGTTAGGAATTAGGGATAGGATTAGGAGTTAGTTTAGCATTAGGAATTAGGGTTAGGGGTAGGAGTTAGGTTAGGGTTAGGAATTTGTGTTAGGGTTAGAAATTATGGATAGGATTAGGAGTTAGTTTAGGGTTAGGAATTAGGGTTAGGGTTAAGAATTAGGGTTAGGGTTTGGAATTAGGGTTAAGAATTAGGTTTAGGAGTTAGGTTAGGAATTAGGGTTAGGAGTCAGGTTAGTAATTAGGATTAGGAGTTAGTTTAGGGTTAGGAATTAGGGTTAGGGTTAGGAATTAGGGTTAGGGTTTGGAATTAGGGTTAGATATTAGGGTTAGGGTTAGGGTTAGGAATTAGGGTTAGGGTTAGGAATTAGGGTTAGGTTTAGAAATTAGGGTTAGAATTAGGGTTAGGGTTAGGAATTGGGAATAGGATTAGGAGTTAGTTTAGGGTTAGGAATTAGGGTTAGGAGTTAGGTTAAGGTTAGGTTTAGGAATTAGGGTTAAGGTTAGGAATTAGCGTTAGGGTTAGGATTTAGGTTAGGAATTAGGGTTAGGGTTAGTAATTAGGGTTAGGTTTAGAAATTAGGGTTAGGAGTTAGGTTAGGGGTTAGTGTTAAGAATTAGTGTTAGGGTTAGGAATTGGGAATAGGATTAGGAGTTAGTTTAGGGTTAGGAATTAGGGTTAGGAGTTAGGTTAGGGTTAGGGTTAGGAATTAGGGTTAGGGTTAGGAATAAGGGTTAGAGTTAGGAATTAGGGTTAGGGTTATGAGTTAGGTTAGGAATAAGGGTTAGGAGTTAGGTTAGGTTTAGGAATTAGGGTTAAGGTTAGGAATTAGCGTTAGGGTTAGGAGTTAGGTTAGGAATTTGGGTTAGGGTTATGAATTAGGGTTAGGGTTAATAAGTAGGGTTAGGTTTAGGAATTAGGGTTAGGGTTAGGAGTTAGGTTAGGTTTAGGGGTTAGGGTTAGGAATTAGGGTTAGGAGTTAGGTTAGGAATTAGGATTAGGGTTAGGGTTTGGAATTAGGGATAGGAATAGGAGTTAGTTTAGGGTTAGGAGTTAGGGTTAGGGTTAGGGTTAGGAGTTAAGTTAGGGTTAGGAATTAGGTTAGGGTTAGGAATTAGGGTTAGGGGTTAGGGTTAGGAATTAGGGTTAGGGTTAGGAATTAGGGTTAGGAGTTAGTTTAGGGTTAGGGGTTAGGAATTAGGGTTATGGTTAGGGTTAGTTATTAGAGTTAGGGTTAGGTTTAGTTATTAGGGTCAGGGTTAGGGTCAAGGTTAGAGTTAGGGTTAGTTATTAGGGTTATGTTTAGAATCAGGATTATTGTAATGTAGTGAACACTGCCAGCAGAACACAGGATCTGGCAACCTCAGCCCGTAGTAGAGTTGTGAAAGTGGACCAGATTCACACTCCAATGTATCCACACCTACTTCTCCGGTCCCCTCCTCCGCCCTGCCCCCCATTTTAAGGTGCCTAATGGCACTTAGGAGTTCCAGAAGCAATCTTAACTAACCATGGGTATAATACGCACAGGTGATCACCAGCCCTCCCCCCCTGCTTAATCTACATCCCTCTCTCCACCCACTTTACCTAATTTCCCCCGGACGCTAGCTGGAGTCGTAATAACGCTATTTTGCCGGTACTGCACATGCAAGCGGCAGATGTTATGCCACGTAACTCTGTACGTACGTATCTTCCTAGTATCAAGAGCATAACTAAGAACGAAGGGGCGTTCCAGCCACACCAGTAATTACACTTTGGAGGTGGGGCGAGGCATTTAAATTGTACAGTGTGGGTGTGCTTAGCTGCGTACTTTAGTAAAGTACTTTACGGGAACGTACCTCTGGATTCGGCCCCACATCCCTGCACCTTGCACCAATCCTGGCTCACCGGTACTGCGGAGGAATAATGCTCGGTGGTTCATCTGAGGTCCTGCGTCTTTTCTAACTACATTTTGAAATAATTAGTGATATATTTCACCGTGTCCGCTCCCCTCCCTTCCCCTCCCCCCGGTATGGTTGACCAAAGCGCTCAGCGTGAAATTTGTTGTCCACGGTAACTTTCTAAGTTGTAACAAATAACGTCTGCTGCAGAAATAATGAAAAGCAGCTACTTTATGTCCACAATAACATTCAGTGAGGAGAATTTGTATGCTATTATGTGCTGGTGAAGGAAACGTCGGGAGCCAGCTGAGAATAATGAATCTAGCAGCCGTTAATGCGGCTTTTTGTCCATCTGGTTCACATATTTTCTCTTTCTGCTTCTCTATTATTATTAAACATGTGTAGGTGTCACTGTGTGTAATTCACTTTATTAACTCTCTTTGTCGTACAATTAATTAGGTATTTTTAATACATTTATAACTCTACACAATTTAATCACAGAAAAGTACTTTTGTTTTCTGTGTTTTGTTTTGTTTTGTTTTACCGTACTTTGTTTTTTTTTTGTAGCTTTTTAATTCATGACTTCCGTTATTATTATACTTAATATTTTCTTTCTTTTGTCTTTGACTCGGCATGTGGATTCCCCCTGGTCCTGCCATATGTTTCTGTGACATTGACATTAATATTTTGTAGGGAACAAATTTCATGGAGTTTCATTTGTGTTTTTGCAATTGTAATTATTCATGTATCTGGCCAAGTTGTTATTTTGTTGGAGTATGTTTTAACTGTTACCTGGGTACAGACTTTCAGGATATTCCTGGCTTCTGACAATATGGCCGAACTCTCTAGCGTATTGTGCCACCCTAATAGGATCAACATATAGTTGGTTGGCTCATCTTGACATTCCAACCGATCTGATTATTGGGGGACAATTCAGCAGTACCAAATAGGTAGAGCAGGCACCAACCTATGAGGACTCCAAAGTAGAAACATTTTATTACAGTGCCGGTATAATGCAGCGGTTGCAGACTCCGCACAGAATGAAAGTTCCTTTTCGGATGCCCCTGTTTTGAATACCCCTCCATTTTAGAATTTTTTTTTAGAATATGTGAGTATGGCAGTCGGCAGACTCACCCATTCCTTTTCGAAAACGCAGCCGCCAGGAAAGGTGACTAATCTGTCCAGGGTTAGGGTCAAGCTGCTGGGAAGGGAAGGTTAAGGTCAAGCTGCTGGTAAGGGAGGGTTAGGGTCAAGCTGCTGGGAAGGGAGGGTTAGGGTCAAGCTGCTGGGAAGGGAGGGTTAGGGTCAGGCGGCAGAGAAGGGAAGGTTAGGGTAATGGAAGGGGAGGGTTAGGGTTAGAATTAGGGGAAGGGTTGGCGTAGTTTTCAGGCATCGTGTTCGGTGCTCCGTGGATCGATTGCTATGTCTCATCGAGGCATAAGCAATCGAAATCCTGGCCAATTCGAAACTTGCTGGGAGAAAACGGCCTATCACGGCCTATCGGGGACCCTCACCCTAATGCAGAAAGATCCAACTTCCATATGGTTCTGTATGCTGAATGTTATGCTCACCAAAGGTAAGGTTAGGGTTAGGCTGTTGATAAGGATTAGGGCTAGGGGCCGTATTCACACTTAAGAGTGAGTAAGGAGTGGACAGATCCGCACCTAACTCACCCGTCCTGCCCCTAACCCGTCCCCCATTTTAAGGTACCTTAAATACCTTAATACGGCCCAGGGACCCTAACCCTTACCCTTACTGACAGCCTAATCCTAACCCTTACCCTTACTGACAGTATAATCCTAACCCTTACCCTTACTGACAGCCTAATCCTAACCCTTACTGACAGCCTAATCCTAACCCTTACCCTTACTGACAGTCTAATTATAACCCTTACCCTTACTGACAGCCTAATCCTAACTCTTACCCTTACTGACAGCCTAATCCTAACCCTTACCCTTACTGACAGCCTAATCCTAACCCTTACCGACAGCCTAATCCTAACCCTTACCCTTACTGACAGCCTAATTATAACCCTTACCCTTACTGACAGCCTAATCCTAACCCTTACCGACAGCCTAATCCTAACCCTTACCCTTATTGACAGCCTAATCCTAACCCTTACCGACAGCCTAATCCTAACCCTTACCCTTATTGACAGCCTAATCCTAACCCTTACCGACAGCCTAATCCTAACCCTTACCCTTATTGACAGCCTAATCCTAACCCTTACCGACAGCCTAATCCTAACCCTTACCCTTATTGACAGCCTAATCCTAACCCTTACCGACAGCCTAATCCTAACCCTTACCCTTATTGACAGCCTAATCCTAACCCTTACCGACAGCCTAATCCTAACCCTTACCCTTATTGACAGCCTAATCCTAACCCTTACCGACAGCCTAATTCTAACCCTTACCCTTACTGACAGCCTAATCCTAACCCTTACCGACAGCCTAATCCTAACCCTTACCCTTACTGACAGCCTAATCCTAAACCTTACCGACAGCCTAATCCTAACTCTTACCCTTACTGACAGCCTAATCATAACCCTCCCTTACCCTTACTGACAGCCTAATCCTAACCCTTACCCTTACTGACAGCCTAATCCTGACCCTTACCCTTACTGACAGCCTAATCCTAACCCTTACCCTTACTGACAGTCTAATCCCAACCCTTACCGACAGCCTAACATTATTATTATTATTTTTTTATGTTCTTCATTCCGCATCCTAAGAAAATTTTATTTAATTTGACATTATTCAGCAATCTACTGTCTCACATAAAAGATAAATAATAGGGGCAACAATTGCGCAACTTCCTGGTAATTATCTCATCCTTCTCACTAAAAAAAGTACAATTTTACCATTTAATTCCCCTTTGGAGTCTCTTACTTTGTGATGAGCTTTGTCCTATAATTGCAGGTCACCTCTGCCGGTCTGATTGTAAAGATAATGGCTTTTCTGCCAAGTATCCCTGCTAACTGCACAGACCAGGAGGTCAGACCGGTGTTGGGCTTTTATTACAGGTTCTTCTGCGCAGGAAAAGTGCTTGAAAAGAGATCTAATATGAATAGAAGCAGCTCCGAAATGCAAAATGATTGCAGGATAATTTCCCTAAGAGCTGGAGAAGAGGAATTGAATCAGACCGAGGCATTCTAGAATCAGCTTGAAACCTCTATGATTTATCATTTAGAGACAGCCGCCAATCAGTAGACAGCGGTTTCTCGGTGATAAGTAGCATTTGGTAATAAGAAGCAGAGCACAGAGTCTAATGTTGCATTAAGAAGTCAGTTTTCAGATGCGATATACAGTATATCAATATTTAGCGATGGACTTCCATTAGCAGTAACTGTTCTATAAGCAGCATTGTCAAGTTGCAACTTTTACCCCACAAAATTATTTTAAACACATACTTATTATAACATTAACAGTTGCAAAAAGGAGAATAAGAACTGTGGAAGAGATCCAGAGATTGAAAATAAGAGAAAAATAGATGGAAACCTGGTAAAATCATGATGAATTTCATAAAGTGATGTAATTCTATGTATTCAGAGAGAACACTGCATTTTCTATTATTATTACTATTATTATTATTATTATTATTATTATTATTACAAAGAACTGTGGATCCAGAGATTGAAAATAAGAGAAAAATAGATGGAAACCTGGTAAAATCATGATGAATTTCATAAAGTGATGTAATTCTATGTATTCAGAGAGAACACTGCATTTTCTATTCTATTTACTATTATTATTATTATTATTATTATTATTATTACACAGATACTGATCAGCGTTACTATTATACTGTTATTTATACTTGTACATCCATTTGCCTCATTAAGGTTTTACCCAGTTGTAACTTTCCACCTGATTTCCTCTTATCTTGGGTCCAAGGTGCCTTCAACCTGGGAGAATATTAATAGCAGAGCTGCATAATCCCATTGCCTGAAACTGGACTGATAATCGTTGTGATTCTGTTCTATTATACTTGGAATCTTTTATCATGCTCTTCTCTGGTGTATCGGATGAATGCTGTTGTTTAGTCTTGGATGCAGTGCCGGTTCGCCGTTAGATATCTTTTCCATGTTGCTGCGTTAGATTAAAGTGTGTTTTCTTGGCAGTAGAGATGTAAAACCTTTCAACGCATATTATACGACCTCTTCCAAGACAGAGGAAAAGTGCGACCGTTTCTCATCCAGATAGTGCCATATAATGCATCCAAAACAAACTCCTTTCCTACAACAGTGACACTATGACCTATATATTTCATTTATGCAACTCTAACGTGTTCAGGGAATGCATCACGTTTACAGCCAATATCTACATGCAAGATAAGAATCTGTGTCCCTATTACTGCATTCTATCTATCTATCTATCTATCTATCTATCTATCTATCTATCTATCTATCTATCTATCTATCTCATATCTATCTATCTCATATCTATCTCTCTCATATCTATCTATCTCATAT
>WWET01002370.1:0-10597 GCA_011038615.1 Limnodynastes dumerilii
CCTTGTGAGGGGAGTGTCATGGGTGTTGCCTTAATACATCCATGAGTATAATTGTGCACTCGCTGCATGCGTTTATTTGCGTGCGCTTTAAAAAACGTATCTCTGAATATCGCCCCATGAATCAAACTTATGTTCACCTGTGGATTGTTTATTTCATGGATTTTTTGTAAACGCAGAAGGCATCCATTTTGTGTTTCACTATCACAAATTTGTATTTCATTCTAAATGGCTGAATCATCTGGTGAATAGTTTCCTTTATAAAATGATCTTCCATTACTGAGTCTGGGCACCTCATGCTTACCTAGCAGTCATGTGACCTCTTCTTCCCCATATTGTGTTTCTAAATGAGGATGTCTTTTGTCATAAACCACTAGCTATAAAGCAACCTCCTTAGTCTAAGGGCCACATTTACTAAGCTATGTGCTTGTGCCCTACTAATGCATTGTATACTGCTATTACTATTAGATCTGTTCCTTCAATATAAAACTACTATTTTACTGTGTGAAAGAAGTAACTTATAAATCACCTATAAAAGGAAATCAGAACAGGACTTGTTACAGCCAATAACCAAAGCAATTCCTTAATGTAGAATTTTTATTATTTTCAAATATACACATCATAAACTTCCTGCAAGAGACTTGAGGCCCGTGATTTCATGGAAACCATGGCCTCAAGTCCTGCCCCCCGCCTAACAATACTAGTATACTAGTGTTGCTAGGGCCAGGGAGCGACTTGATGACGCAATTTGTATTTCATTCTAAATGGCTGAATCATCTGGTGAATAGTTTCCTTTATAAAATGATCTTCCATTACTGAGTCTGGGCACCTCATGCTTACCTAGCAGTCATGTGACCTCTTCTTCCCCATATTGTATTTCTAAATGAGGATGTCTTATGTCATGAACCACTAGCTATAAAGCAACCTCCTTAGTCTAAGGGCCAGATTTACTAAGCTGCGGGTTTGGAAAAGTGGAAATGTTGCCCATAGTAACCAGTCAGATTTTAGCTGACATTCTCTAGTATGTAATAGGAAAGTGAGAGCTAGAATCTGATTGGTTGCTATAGGCAACATCTCCACTTTTCCAAACCAGCAGCCTAATTAGACCCTGGCAGGTGGTAGAATTTTCTATTGTAATTAATTCAGTAAATTCTAGGTGTCTCTGACATCCTGTTATGTCAACAAATCCACCTTTTGTTTCCTATTCAGCTATTGTATAACTAGACAGTGTGAGAAAGGTCTGAGACCACTGTTCCTACTCTATGAAACTTGCAAGGATTTAAAACAGCAAAATTCAATAATAGAATGAAGAAAGCAAAAATAATACATAATTAATACCAAGAGTAACACCAAGAACAACTATTTCATCAACAATAATAAGATTAAATATTTAGCTATTTACCTGCAAATTGCGTTTTAAAAATGCATTTTTCCTCTGTGATAGAAATATTTTAGTATAAATCATTAATATACTGTAAGAACACTGGAGTATAAAATATTCTGTATTAATCATCAGATCAGAAGTATAAAAAGGAAAACTAAAATGATGTTTATACAGTAGATAAGTCATGTGTGTCTTCATATTCAGTTAAGATGAACTGAGCACCGCCTAGGTGAGAAGTAGCATAAGCGACCAGCTGTGCCTGACAGACATCAGTCTAGCTGGTTTTAGATGTTTCTAGAATATGTTAATAAGGGTTGCTTTTGATTGGTTAAAGGGGGTTAGGGTGGGTCATAGGTCAGGTGACAGTGGTTTTATAAAAGTCTGTCAAGTGGTTCTCCTCTTTGAAGATTTTGTTGGAAGGATGAGTGTATCTGGTTTGGTTTTTGATCTCTCTCTCTTTCTCTCCCTCTCTCTCTCTCTCTCTCTCTCTCTCTCTCTCTCACTTATCCTTGCATTATTTGTCAGTCCATATCCATACCTGTTTTTTTATCATTATATTTATCTTTTGTATGTGTATGGACCTTTGCTTACACCCTCTTGTAGCTTCTTATCACAGCACAGTCACTTTATATGCAACCATGCATGATTACATGGTATTTATATTTATATTTATATTTAGGCCAGATATTTCAGCTATTTACATTTAGGCCAGTCCACAAGGTTTTGAACCTTCCCTGTATCTATATTATCACATTAAGGAGGAGGCTCACCAGTAGTATTTGGTTAATGTATAGCACTTTAGGGACATTGTTTTGTGTCCCTCATCACTTTCATCACTTTCATTTGTTTTATTTGTATTATTGTATTCATATTGTATTCACATTGCACTTTATTGCCTGTGTATATATATGCAGTCCATTGCGTATTTTATACATTTTATGCCCAGTCTGTCATTTGAGGAGTTTTCACCTGTCTTGACATCATGGATATATTATTTATGTATAATTTTTATGTATGTATAGTATGTTCCGTTTTTACAGGGTAATCTACCCATCTCCATGTCGTATTTTTTATGGCATGGCCCCTTTAAGGGATTTTATATGACGTGGCCCCTTTAATGTATCATCCACCATGTATTATATTGCGGAGATTAGCTTTTTCATATATCAAGTACCCCTTATATTTTATCATCATGTAAGGTGAATTTGTATATGGTGCCAGTGGTAGAAATCTGTTTTTGAGCCATATAAATTGCAAGGCTAAATCCGGACCTATCAGGAGAGAAGACGCACCATAAAAGGAGGAGCGTCTAAACAGCCGGCATTGACATTGAAAAAGAGCTCAGTGGAGTTCGAAACGCGTGAGTCCGCCGGTCCTGCATCCACAGTGACGTCACTTTCCAGGGACGATCCGTCGCGTCTGAAGTAAACACCGTGCCCGGGCATTACCATCTTGCGGTCACCTTCTCCTGCGGCTATTCCATCTGGAAACCCTGGTATGACGTCCTGTTTCGTTTAATATGTTTTAAATTTGGACTATGTACTAATTAAAGTTTATTCTGTTTTCATGCTATGTTCCCTGTGAGCCCTGGAGTTTTTTACCAATTTCACCATATGGATTTCTTCTATGGGACTTTGAATGTAGTTTTTCTTTATTGAGGATTTTTATTTTGATTTGCTCATTGATTGTTCTCCACTGGCACTTTAACTCTAGGGAATAGCGCTGACATACCCCTTTGTATGTGTCAGAGTGTATATTACATGCACTAAGTCACACACATATTATTTTCTGTTCATTTATCCCTAGAGGCCCAAGACACCTCCCAGGGGTACATCAGCTGCTTTTTCTACTCCCTTGCGCTTTTAGTTGCTATTATTTTTATCCTTCCTCTGTGGAACTTGATCGCTCTTCTCTCTCCTCCTCCCTCCCTCTGCTCTTGCTTTCTTCCTATCTCCTGTTTTAGGGGTGCCAGTGACCCCTTTATGTACCTGTTACATGTGTCTGGGAGTCAGTGTCTGTAATCTTTGCCTGTCTTTGTCAATGTATATTATTTTACTGTTCTAAGCTTTATGGCTGATCCTCTATTTTACAGGGATTGGCAGATCCTCCATTTTCGAGGGGTTGGCAGATCCTCCATTTTCAGGGGTTGGAAGATCCTCTATTTTCAGGGGTTGGCAGCTCCTCCATTTTACAGGGGTTGGCAAAAATGGCACTTAATGGGCCTGATCCAGACCTACGCCCGCGAGCGTAGCGTATAAACTTTCACGCCCATGACACTCCCATTGATTGTACCTACTTACGGCGGCTGAACCTTACCCTAACTTTTTCCAGCGTCCATACTAATTTTCGAACCGATACGCTGGTCGTACGGGGCTTAGCACGCCCATACTGTACAATTTAAATGGCTATCCCCGCCTCTGTGTAGTAACTCTAGCGTCTGGACTATCGTCGTACAAAATGCACGCCCCTTGGGCGAAAAATACGCTCAAAATACGCTCGCTGTACGCTCATGTCCTTCGGACGACCGGAAGTTGTCATACTGCACATGCGCAGTGCGTTTTTTCGCCTGGTTTTACGCTCTCGACCGGCGTACGAACGCTCGAGGGTGTAGGTCTGGATCAGGCCCAATGGCACTAACTTAATGTTAGCAGGGGTTAGGCTGATCCTACAGTTTGAATTACTATGTGCCTGTCAGCAACCTGCCTGTGTTCTTCAGTGATTATTGGCCCTGCTGTATAAACTTATCAATGTTAATGACTCCTGATGGGAGCTTGGGGTTGACAAGTTACTGACTATAAGTAGGATGGAGGTACCTGCACTATCACAGATAGCCTATCATACCCATACTGTCTGGACAGATAGATCTGTCACACATCACACTGGATAGATAGATTTGTCCCACATCACACTGTCTGGACAGATAGCCTGTCACAAATCACACTGTCTGGACAGATAGCCTGTCACCCATCACACTGTATGGACAGATAGCCCTGGCCACTTTATGTATTCATGTCCCTGTTGCTTTTGAACTGTTTACACTTATTTGTTGCCGGGTTAAGTGACTGTAAGGTCTGTAACCTAATCTTCCAATAAATATTTGTATGTAGTATGCAGTATAGCTCAGATCATGAGAGTTTAGAAGATTATCTTACACAATATGGTGGATGTTGCCTCCTATTTCTATCTTCCTTAGAAAGTACAGTATGTCTATTATGATAATAATGGTAATAATAATAATGATATGTATGTATATATGTGTATGTATGTGTGTGTGTGGGTGTGTATGTGTATATGTATGTATATGTGTGTGTATTTGTTTATGTATGTATCTTATATATAGGTATATATTGATACCTAATATGATATTTCATAAGAAAAATTATAACAGCATCAGTAATCTGTGTATTTATGTCTATCTTAGACATACAGAACATTATGTTCTCTGAGGTTAATAGTTATTTGCACAGCCATGGTAGTTTTTTTCTACGCATATATATATATAATTATATATGTATGTATGTATTTGTGTATGTATATATGTGGGTATGTATATATATGTGTATATATGGATATAGATGGGTGTGTGCAAATGAGGTATATGTATATACGTGTGTATATTTTTATCATGTGGTGCAAGAATGTTGTATACGTGTATTTCTATTGCCTTTTAATTAGTGGTCATGGTTCCATGCTGTGGGCAGTGTACTGTATAGTATCATGGTTTTGAGTTAGGTGTCTTGTTATCTCCGATATAATAATATACTAAGGTTATTACACTATATAACATGGTGTGCCATGTGTGTGCTTGGCATGTTGACCATTGTGTAAGCGTGCCCATTGGTTTTGGGGTGTCTGTCTTATTATTCTGCTTTAGTATATATAATGCAAGATGTTACTTTTTAATGTTACTATAGTTGGTACTACATATTTCTCATTTATTATACTTTTGTCATCTAATATCAAATGTAGGTAGTGTGGTATATATGATGTTTGTGTGTGTTATTGTAGTATATTTATGAGGTTGTGTTATATTACATTAGGTGGTATATATTTATTATATGCAAGAGAGGGTAATTGCTTAAGTTATATTTATTTATTATTTTCGTTATATGGGTATTTATTTATGGTGATGTTTTTTATAAGGCACTGAGTTTTTTACCAACATCATAGGGGGAATTTATCAATCTTTGAAAGCAAAGTAATTTCACACTATAAAATCAGGAATAGATTTTTCTTACGATGCAAGTTTGGAAAGGTTCAAATCTGTCAAACATTATGAAGGTAACCTGACTTTCTCAATATAAAATATAAGATCTTTACTACTATTTTGGTGAAGGTGAATTCTATTACTATAGAATTTGGGAGAAGGTAACAGATTTTCACTTTACAATTTGTACAAGGACCTCATCTATTTATCATGGAAGGAAGATGAATGGTCCTTCCCTTAAGGCAATTTGGGGGAAAATCGATGGCTCAGCACAATAGGCACCTAAAAGGAGGAATGTGTATGGACCAATACACTATATAATCTGGATGTCAGGTGAAAGGGCATTCATACATTGAACCCTAGGCAGAAGGTAAATGGATTTTATACATGACAATAATAATCATGGCCTACATGGTTCCAAAGAGCTGCCTTCCATATGTGCATTTTGGGTGTAAGGTTATCAGAGATTAGTGTTATTGGAAAAGATGGGAGTTATTATTAGCTCCACACTCCCCTTCCTTCTACTACATGGTGTAGTAGGTTAAAATAATCTCCTCAATTGCGGTACTCACTTTAGTCCATGGGTGAGCATCAGTTTTATATATTATGGCATTTCATTTCAGAAATGTCGCATACTTAGGTGGCTACAGCTGCCTTATGTTCCATTTCCACAGGAGGCCTCTATGACAATGACTAGCTTACAGTATCTATACCTTACTTAACAGAAGCTGGAATATTCTGGTGTTTAGATTATTCATTATTTTATTTTAATGCACCCACTAAACACTTTGTGCTGTGGTTTCCTACATTTTAATGGGGGTCGCATCTGGAGCCCTGCGGTGGCATCGAATTCGGAGTTGGAATTATTCACTGACGCCGTGGGTTCTTCAGGTTTTGGGACCTTTTTTCAAGATACATGGTGTGCGGCACCATGGCCTAAGGTTTGTTTGAGTTAGGTATCACAGCCAATCTTCTGGTTCTTGAACTATTTCCAATTGTCGTGGCCATTGATCTTTGGGTTTTTGTCCTGCAAGATAAAAGTATAATTTTTGGGTGCGACAACTTGGGAGTAGTTCAATCAATTAATGAGCAGAGAGTCTCCTCTCCTCCTGCGATTAGGCTGCTTAGATACCTTGTGTTGAAATGTTTTAAATGTAATATTACTTTCAAAGCGTGGCTTGCAGGTATCTTATTTTGTTAAATTGCAGGGTGAGTGTCACTTTCCTAGGGGTTTTTTTATTTTTAGGATTCTTAAAGGCTGGGCACGTAACAGGGTAAAAGTGGAGGATGAGAGACTCCCAATTGATATTAACATTTTGCATGGTAGAGTTTGTTTCCAAAGTAGCTTTTAATGATTGGGAATGTAAGCAGGTTCAGATGGCCTTTTCTTTAGCCTTTTTTGGGGCCTTTCGACTGTCTGAGCTGGTGGCAACGGGAAAAAATGTTTTTTGGGGCTTTTTCGACAGAATGTGATTGTCTCTGACAGTTCTGTCGCTTTTAAAATACACATGTCAAAAAATGACCAATTAGGTAAGGGGAGGTGGGTGTCTCTTAACAGGCATCCTTCAGTCACAATTTGCCCTGTATCATTGACTCATGTTTATTTGGAAGGGGGGCATCCTGGGGGTGAAAATTGGTTGGCTCATCGGGGTGGTTCCCCTTTGACTATATTTCAGTTTTCGTCAGTTTTAATAAAAAAAAACAAAAACAAAAAAACATTAGGGGTATTGGAATGGACGCTGTGGGTTGTACCTTGCACTCCTTTCGTATCATGGTGGCGGAGGGGCGTGCGCCTGAACATATCATGGCCCTGGGGGGATGGAAATCACAGGTCTTTAAGCGGTATGTTCGTATAGACAAGTTTCGCTCATGCTGTATATTGAAATGTTCTGATTGTTGGGTGGTGTTAACTTTTTAATTTCAGCGCTGTTTGAAGGTGAGTTTAATTGGCTTAGGAGGTAAAAGGGAGCTAAAGTGAGCTAGATCTAATCGCTTGCCTTCGGGGGGCACAAGGGGATTTTCTCCTGCCTTTTCCCCTTTAGTAGGGTCCTCTGATTGGCCTTTGGGGACTCTGGGGGTTTTCAGGAGTTNGTGTTAGCTTTTTCAGCGCTGTGTGAAGGTGAGTTTAATTGGCTTAGGAGGTAAAAGGGAGCTAAAGTGAGCTAGATCTAATCGCTTGCCTTCAGGGGGACACGAGGGGATTTTCTCCTGCCTTTTCCCCTTTAGTAGGGTAGGGTCCTTGGCCGTTTTGATGTTCTCTTGTCTTTTTTGTTACAGGAAATTTGCCCCATGGCCGCGCGGCCTGGATTATGGGGTATTCATTCGTCTTTTGGGCAGGGCAGTTTTTCGAGAAGGATACATTTGGTCCTGTCTCTTTAAACATTGATTGGTTAGGGTTTAGAGGAATCATTGGGAATTACTTCCTTTTATTTTCGTAAGATGACTGACACGTATGCTTTGCCTGAATTTTTGGTGATTCACCTGAGGGGGGGGGGGGAATGATTTGGGGGGAATGACTTCCTGTGCTTTGGGTTGGGCCATTAAATGGGATATTCAGACCATTCATTCTTTTTCCCCATCTATTCAAATTATTTGGTCTAATATTACCCCGAGGTTGGTTTGGAAAGGTCAGGCAAATGTGAAAGGTTTAGATAAGGCCAGGAAACGATTGAATTGGTCCTTGTCTAATTTTGTTAAAAGCTTAGGGGGACTGTTGGTGATGCATCCCCAGTTAAGTTTTGATAAACCAAATTTGTTTAGAGCGGATGGGGTTCATCTCTCGGATGTTGGTTTACATTTATTTATTGGAAATTTGCTGGGGGTGTTGCAGGGTTGTGTGGTGGCGGGCGGGAGCACTTAGGTGTCCCGCTGTGGCGGTAGAGGTGTGTGTCACCATATTGTTGGCGCAATTGTTTAGAAAAAAGAAAAGAAGAACTGTTCGCAGAAGCGCACCCTTCAAATCATTACCGGGTCATCTGTCGCGGGACGGGACCTGGGGTTTTCTGCCTCCTCCTTAGATGAGGTGTGCAGATGAAGAGGTGGAGCCAGGGGTGTTTGGGGGAGGTAGGGGCGCTTAGTTCCTGGGTGGCACCACCTTCTATGGCCACCTTTTGCTCAGCACTAAATTTTATAGCCTTTCAAAAATTCACCAATTCTAATAAATTTATTATCAATAAACCCATGTCCCCTTTTAAAAGCCAATTGAAGTGTCAGTGTCTTATTTCATTTGATTTGGTTGTTTTATCATTTGATTTGGTCGATTGAGTATGACTGGTGTGTGTGGGGTATCAGCTGTTGGTCGCTTATTGGTTTCCATGCAACCTGTGTATTCACTTCCACAGTAGCAATACTATCACTCAGCTAAGCAACACTGTAGCTCTGAGAGAACTTTCTGAAGAGCAGTGGGGGATTTTGATTAAGAAATATGATTCAATTTTCTGCATTCAAGCATGGTCCTAGGCGCAAAGAAACAGTGGTCTATATAACAGTTTAACAGCAAACCAAGGGCTAAATTTACTAACCTGTGGGAATGGGAAAGTGGAGATGTTGCCAATAGCAACCAATCTTTCAGACCGGATTTAATCTACGTAAGAAAAAGATACGTAGATTACGTTAAAAAATTACTACGCATGCGCAGTAGTAAAAATCGCTAAACACCTCTGGATTTTGGCCTGAATCTGTACTGACATATGACATGAAATTTTGAGTGTTAAGTCAATATTTTGCAGTATATTTAATAAAGGTATATGATCTTTAAACATAAAAATGTAGAATGACACTTCATCTGTCACTGGGCAATAGTAAAACTAAAACAACGAAATAGGTGATAGATGTGTGGGGCAGAGAAAGTAACATGTAAACATACTGGAGATCCCAGCAGCGAACATACGCTGGAACAGCCTCCTGCACTGTTCTGATAAATAGCCGATTGGTGACAGTCTGACATGTGACTCATCACAATCATATTCCTGTGGTTTCTATATTTTTCCTAATTAAATGTATAAAAAGAAACAGTGAGTCATTGTGACACAGAGGCGCTTGCAGAGAAATGCAGCACATCTCTGGGGATTCAGTAATGACATATTATAATAAGTAACCATCAAATGTGCTCGAATGAAATGTTGTATTTACACTCTGACGGGTGGTCTGGAGTGAGAGTCACGATGCAGCACAAGTGTTTAGTGACACGTGTAAGGAATTTAATATACAAGGCAAATCTCATTGAGTACAAACAAAACTGCTTTGATTTACGCTGGTTCATTGACTCACCTAGGTTTCCTCTGAATGCTGCTGAGATGGCAGCATAGTAAACGAATATTATTTTGCCCATTTTTTTTGAATAATGGTCACAAAGGGCCTGATCCTGAGCTACGTACGCTAACGTATTTACGCTAACCAAAGATGTAAAAACGCTGTTTTATATGTAATGTGCATGTGCGCGGCAGATGTTACGCCACGTAGCTATGAATATACGTACCTGCCTCGTATCAACAGCGTAACTATGAACGAGGGGGCGTTCGGAGGCGGGGTGAGGCATTTAAATCATACAATCTGGGCATGCTTAGGCACTTACGCACGTGAAGCCTTTACGTACGTCAGAAGTTACGCTTTGAAAAGTTAAGGTAGGGCTTGGAAAGCGTAAAACGGCCGAAGTACATACGAGTGAGGGGAGTGCATAGAAAATACGCTATGCGATGAAATGTAACAAGCCCGTAGGTCTGGATTTGGCCCAAGGACAGTATAATAAAGAAGGCTGCAAATGTAAAAAAAAACAGCATAATTTAATGAAAGTGAGGTGATTTGGACATTTATGAGCAGTGTGTATCTGTGTCAGTAGTTTGAGGTTAGTGCTATTGTCCTCTGTATTACATCTTGTAAATATAAGTATTGGGAAATTTGTGTGTATATATATATATATATATATATATATTCATATGTCATGGCTAGGCCGGCAACAGGAAGGGGCAAGGGGGACAGCTGTTACGGGACCCAAAGTTCAGTGGGACCCC
>WWET01002370.1:59544-125863 GCA_011038615.1 Limnodynastes dumerilii
CCCACTCTTCCCATTAAAAAAAAATTGTGATGTAAATATGTCTACTACTTCTTCCTTTCACCACTACTTGGCTTTAACAAATTGTATAAAATACTGATTAAATACTTGAAGTGTGAATGAGGCCTTAAAGTACATTTATAGCTTGAAACCACCCATCCACTTTTCTAATCTGTTTTTATCTTGGTGTAAGTAGACAAATGTTGATATTTTTTGGTGCAAATGTAATGCAATCTCTGCTAAAATTAGGTTTGAGTTTAGTTTGTTTACAATAAATATACTGGTATACTTATGTTACAGTTGTTATAACTAGATTATTCATATTAATATTTGCTGCTGACACATATGAACAATTATTAGTTTGCAAATATCATAATAGTTTACATACATGTCAAGTCTTGAAAAACTTACTTTCTTTTGCTGTCATTTTGAAAACCTGACATCCATGCATTAATTACGGTTTGAATATTGCTGAAGTTTTCATAGCTAAGAGAATAGAATAGGCAAATATGATATATTAGAAACAATTATTTATGATTCAATTCATTTTATGATATAGAAAAATCTGACTTTGTCTGGAGATAAATTCTGTGTCCTTGTCTTTTACTGTGAAGATTATTGTATAATGAGAAATCCTTCCTGTTCCTGCATAAGCAAAAAGTGTAGGTAACTATGAATGGGTTATGCTGGCCATACACTGGAACGATATTGTGCATAATATCTACCTTGATTAAGACACATTGTGTGGTCATCATACATGTTTATGTACAATGATGATGATGCAATGCACATCCCCACCCCATGTATGTCACATCAACTCTTTTGTGCAGATCATTTGATGCGTTGTAAGCCTAGCACATCCTATGTACATCCTGTGCACATTGTGTGCTGGGACGTATGTGAGCAGCTTCTGGGGGAGTCGGGGGTGAATAGCCACAAGAAATGGATACACAACTCATCCTCTGAGTGCATGACCAGCTTAAGGGTGCGTTTCGACAGTGCGTCTGGCTGCACGGCCGAGGGCATGCCCCACATGCGGCTACCAATTGCCGCATGAGATTGCTGGAGCCACGGGCAAATTCGTGTTGCTGTTGGTGCTGGCATGGGGGGCGTGGCCTCGTTCAGTATCATACAGCCGGAGGTTCTAAGAAAAACACAACTAGAGATCTTCCCCAAATCTTACTCCATAACTGTAAATATGCAGGCCATATGGAGTGGGTTAAATTTATTTTTAGCAAAAATAAGATCTTCAAGTTTTTCCTATGGCATGGAGTTACCTACAGCCAGGTACCTGCTCTAACAGCCACAACCAGCAAGAACACTAATTGCGGCTGTTTAATTAGATAGATGCCGCAGACAACGTGTGTTTACTGTGCTTACTGTGGACTATGTCTGCCTCTTATACGGCTTGTATACGTTTATTGTGCAGGATGAAAAACGTATACTACCGCGCTTTTCTGTCCATTTCAAAAAACGTATACACGACGTATACTTTTTTTTAACATAGGAGTCAATGGAAAACATATACAAACGTAAAGCTTTATGTTTGCATACGTTTAACTGATACGTTTTTTGCATAAAATGTGAATCTATGTTATATAAGTTAAACTTTATTATACACAAAACGGGAAAAAACCCAGACACTTTTTTTTAACAAAAACGTATGCAAATGTAAGCTCATCCGTTTAATGTATACGTTTAAAAAAAAAAAAACGGAGACGGAAACAAAATTTAAGTACGGCTATTTAAAAAAAACATATCCGTTTAACATATACGTTAAACAGAGAGCACAAATGTGATGTGAATGGGGCCTTAGCAATACTGATGTATTGCTGAATAGAGTACAATCACGCCTCTAATTGCCACATACCCTAAGGGACTCAATGTACATGTGAAAAAAAAAGTTAAAATAAAAATAAAATATTAAAAGCTTAAATCAACCCCCTTTTACCATTTTCCAAATCAAAAACATTAAACAATAAAAAAATTAGACATAATTGGTATCGTCACATTCGTAAAAGTCCAATCTATTATAATATAAAATTATTTATTCTGCACAGTGAATGTCTCAAAAGAATAAAAAACCCAGCGCCAATTTTTTATTTTTTTTGGTAGCTTTGCCTCACAAAAAATTGGAATAAAAATTGATCCAAAAGTTGCATGTATCCCAAAATAGTACCAATAAAAACTGCACTTCACTGCTCAAAAAATATCCCTTATACAGGTCCATAGGTGTAAAATAAAAAAATAATTAGTCACAGAACTAATTATGGTGGGGGGCAATCGGAAAAAAACATAATTACCCATTTTTTTTTGTAAGGGGGTTTATTTTTACTGAATTCCTCATTTGGCATAAATGACAAGTTATTTTTTATTCTGCGGGTTGTTATGATTCCAGAGATATCAGATTTATATCGTATTCGTTATGTTTTACTATTTAAAAAAATAACTTTTCTTTAAAAAAAAAAGTGCTTATAAAGTATAATAAAATAAAATAAAATAATTTTCTGACACTAATAACTTTTTATATTTGTCTGTCATTGGAGCTGTGTAATGGCTCATTTTTTTGTGGGATGAGCTGTAGGTTTCATTGCTACCAGTTTGGTGTATATGTGACTTTTTGATCACTTTTCATTCTATTATATCTGGGAAGCGGAATAACCAAAAAAAGAAAAAATAAATGTTGGTCATTCCACCTCCCAGTATTGCTATTTGGCTTTTTTAAAAATGTTGTTCACTGTGCTGGACAAATTTTTATTACTGTATTTTTTAGTTCCCTTAGGGGACTTGAACAGGTGAGTGATTGTACTATATACTGCAGTGTGTCTGTATTGCAGTATATAGGCATTTTAGTAGTCTCCTATTACAATCATGGCAGACCTGGGGGTCTTCATTTAGGTCTCCAGCTGCCATGGCAACTGAATGACACCCCGTGGAGGGAAATTTAAAATCACCGATTCTTAGCGGTTGGATTGACAGTGTGCTTTGTACTGCTTATTCGTTCGCCTCTATTGGATTTAAACAGTACGCACATTGCCTTTGTATTACAACAATGGCAGACTCTAATTTTAAACTTGTACCATCGCAAAGGGGAGGATTCCTGTTG
Source organism: Limnodynastes dumerilii (assembly GCA_011038615.1). NCBI lineage: Eukaryota > Metazoa > Chordata > Amphibia > Anura > Limnodynastidae > Limnodynastes > Limnodynastes dumerilii. The sequence goes on from WWET01002370.1 coordinate 62,648, forward strand.
AACATTGATGGATTTTTGTTCAGCAAGAACAAACAGCGTAGAGATCGGTGTTATTGGAATTGCACCGAGAAAAAAAGTGGACATTGTTCGTATGCTACCACTAACGAGTTCGTCGAAAGCAAAAAATTGGTGTCTCACACGGAGCATAACCATACTGCCAGGTCAGAAAAGACAGAGGTGGCTATCACTCGTGATAAAGTGAAGCAACGAGCATGAACAACCATGGAAACCCCTGCTTAGATCATCCAGCAAGTGACTGCTGAAATGCCTTCCACTTCCTATATGCCCAATCGTGACGCTCTGCGACAATCCATAAAGAGGTTGAGACTTTCTCAGATGCCATCCCAGCCACGGTCCCTCAATGATATCTGTGTTCCTGACAATTTAAAGGAAATTAATGGTGAAAGGCAAGGACAGCACTTTTGGAAGTGAGCGTATTTTGCTGTTTGCCACAAAAGACAATTTGCAAAAACTACAGGAGGCTGAATATTGGGTAATGGATGAAACTTTTAAAACATACCCAACTGTCTTTCGTCAAATTTATACCATTCATTCAATGGTTGGAACAGAGTCATCCACAAGACGGTTTGTGTCACCGGTCTTTGGATTATTATCCAGCAAAACACAGGAGTGTTATGAACGTTTTTTGTCGGATCTCATTGAATATGCTTCAGAGTTCGAAATAGATCTCGCGTCACAGAACATCCTGACAGATTTCAAAATCGCAGCAATTAATGCTACACAACGCGAATTCGGAAACTGTACAAATAAATGCTGCCTGTTCCATTTGGGTCAAAGCATTTACAGAAGCATACAAAATGCTGGATTGTCGCAACTGTATGGCTTGGACACAGAGTTTTCCCTCCTTATGAGACATTTGCAAGCACTGGCATTTCTTTCAGCATCTGAACTTTCCACAAAATGCCGAACCTGTTGTTAAATATTTAAATATTTCGAAGAGAACTATGTTCTTGAAAGAACCAGGAGCCAGAGCACAAGACCTGCCCCAACATTTCCACCCAGCATATGGTCGGTGTCTGAAAATAACACTCTAGGTATTCCGAGAATGCAAAACAAATTGGAGGGTTGGCACCGACGTTGGAATAGCATTTTGGGAGAGAAGAAATTAGGTGTGTACAATCTCATCACCTATTTTCACAAGTCGCAGAACACCACTGTAACACATATGCAGAGGGTGACTGCCAACGTGCCAAGAACGCCACAGCGGAGGGAGCATAAAATTTGAGAGACAGCTCTGCAAACCTGCATTAGCATGAGAGGTAGAGTGTACCTCATGACTTTTTTATGAGGTATCGCCTACAATTTGCACTACTAACATCAACGCCCAAAATGCTGTTTTTGGATTGTTTAACACTACAAAATTTGTGAGTATATAATGTAAATGCCGACTGCTAAATTTGTAAATGTGTTCCAAATTGCATCGTATTTATGTCATACACTGTTTGTCTCTTTTTCAGCAGGCATTAATGATGCAGAGAACTGACAATAAGAGACCATCCCACAGATTCATGCTTGCCCCACCTCGGATTGATGGCATTATACTTTGCAGTGTCACAAGTTAGGTGAGCAGAATTGTCATGAGACAATTTTTGGCGAATTGTCAGACCTTTTTTTACTCTTTTACTTTTTAAGTCTGCATAACAGTTTGTGTTTTGTTCAACAGGCATTGATGATGCAGAGACCTGGCACAAAGGGACCATCACACAGATCCAGGCTTGGCCACCTTGGAGTGATGGCACCATTCCAATTATGTAACACGTGTCAGAGGAGTATGAGGAGTCGATATAGTACTATAATATAGTCGATATTATAGCTGAACATGAAAGAAAGGGCTTTAATAAGTGATTGACACACCAAACAAAAAATGCCACGCTGTATCAGTGTAACAACACAGCACAACAATAGTGTCTTGCATTCAGTGTAATCCAGTATGTTGAGAGTATTGGAGCATGAGCAACAACCAAAGTGATAATATCAAAAAAGAAAAGTCAAAATAACATATAATCAGAGTTCATGTCCATATATGTTAATATGCTCCGCAGTCTAGTCATGCTATAGACATAAAAAGGTAATATAAACTGCACACACTGAAAGCACAAGACTCATCCCATTAATAAGCAGCGGTCTAACAAGCCACATACTGTCTAATGTAGACTGACGCTTCCGCAAGGCTACACACATACATACACACACAAATACACACACATATGAAACTCTTCCTGTCCAGGGATTTCTCTGTCTGATGCCTCCTCTGAGTAGCTCCTCAGTGACACAGACCAGACTTTGATCATAAGGTGCAAGTGGGCGGGGCCTCTGTCTTCTCCCCACCACAGCTGCAGCAGTCAGGACCAGCCACATGCTGAGTATATGACACATCCAGCCCATTCATATTGGGCTGCACAAGCTCACAGACCACTCTCGCAGAATGTAAACTTAGTAAGCCTCTGCTCTTTGGAAAGTAGCTGCAGTCACACAGGAATGGGCTGGTTGTGTTTACTTTCTTTGAGTGGGAGGTGCCTGTCTCTCCATACTCTTTGCTCAGCACCAGTGTGGTGCCATACTGGGCTTCCCAGCTGCCCAGGCAAGGGTCATTAGTACCCCCCTCTCTATGGCCTTGGTTGTAGGCATTAGTTCACAGGTGCTACTGATTGCTTTGCAGGAGTCCCTCTTCACCTATTTTATTTAAGCAATTCACTGATATCACTTCCTTGTCAAAGCAACAGATAATCTTAGTCTGATTTGTGTCTTCAAGCTTGCTCATGTGTTCTGGCTCCCTGATTCCTGGTCATGTTACTCTCCTCAGTTCGAGTGTCTCATTGTGTCTCCATTGCCACTTGCCTCTCTCATTGTCCAGCTCCAGTGTTCCTGCATCTCTGGCTTCTGCACTGTGGTGTATCTTGTTTCAAGCTCCAGCCCTCACTGTATCCATTACTTATGCTCATCTTGGATCTTGCCTTATTGTTCACTGTGTCTGTGTCCAGTGGGCCGCAACCTGCTCCTTGTCTGCAGCCAAGACCACCCTCAAGGGGTTTTGGTAATTATATGGCTTGGGGTTAGACTACACGCCTCTGGTCTGGCTTGGTCCATTTCCGGACCAGTGCTGAGCCCAGTGATTAATAAAGGGAAACAATCTCACATCAATCTGATTATTAACTAAAAGCTAACCTGTCATCACATCTGTAACATAAAATGCTGTAATATTAATTACACATGGAACACCCCAAATGTTTCAGGTTCAAATTAAAGAGATCATTGCAGAGAGGTGAAATAGGATAAGAAAATCTCAGAGAAAACACTGATAACAGTTTGCAATTATAATTGATTTCTTTACTGTGGAGCATTAATTACTTTTCACTTCGAAGTAGTGGAAAACTTATTCTGGTTCACTAAGAATTTCACAACACAAGGAAATTGAGAATTCAACAATTGCAAACATATAACTTTCTTTAAAATTAATCAGAAAATAAACATTGCCCATACAATTAAATATTAGTCCTACATTTAGTCAGATACTCAGTTTCAGCCATTACAATCATGTACTTATCTTCAAATCAATTGTGCAAAGAATGAACATGTTCAATCTGTAAAGTCTTAAGAAGTGAAATGATACAACACATGTAGCAAAGAACAATATAATAATTCCTTTCTCTCACAATTATTGCATTATACAGTATATTAATTTAGTTTTGTTACAGCTGTAGTGGAAATTATGCATGAGGAAAAGAAACTGTTTAAGAAGTTCAATAGTTCATACACTACTGTCCAAATCAATAGAACTAAATAAATAATTAGTATTGCATGTCAGTTCACCTTACAGTGGCAGCTTAAAATTGTCTATAATGTAGATTGCAGGTTTTTCACCCTCTACTTCCACCTTTCCAGTGTTTCTCTCCCCCTCTGCTCTGCACTCACTCTCTTCCTCTCTACACCATATGCCTCCTTTCTGTTCTCTCGCACCACAATCAGCACTTCCCTGCAGATCCCTCTGACAGCACCCGGCACCTAAATGGCGAATCTCTCCTGCAGCACTCGACATTTTAATACAGCAGATCTCCCCTGCGTCAACTGGCACTTTACTCAGCAGGTCTCTCCTGTAACACTTGCCACTTTCTAGACATTCTCTCTGGCAATATTCAGCTCTGCTGCTCCCCGCTACAGCTCCCTCTGACCCTTTTTCCTCCTTTCAGTACCTTCTTTCGTCCATTCCCAATGCTCACTCCGGCCTCTCTCTCTTTCGATCTCTCCGGCCATTCCACTTAGCAAAACCGGCACCTTCCTCCGATACTCCTGTTATCACCACCACTCTTTCATCTTTCCCCAATCACTGCCATTAGCTTCTTTCTCCATAAACTCCCACGCACCAACTTCTAACTTCAACTTCCCACCTCAACGGTATACTGCCTGAACCTTCCAGAAGCTCCTTGCGCCCCAGCGCATGCCCCTGTCAGCTGGTTGTTGCCCAGGAAACAACCCTCGCGCACCAGCTGGCTGTCTTCTGGCTGTTGCCTAGCAACAGCCTCATGCTAACTCTCACTGCTCGTGCTGCCTAAAGCACCCTGCAATCCCCTAAATTCAATCCTGCACTGCAGGGGTGCCACACACGTTTGCAAATGTTGATTATTTGCAGTGTCCATGCTGTAGTCTATAGATCAGTCTAAAAGTTCAAGATGGGCCAAATCCAGAACTACGTTTGTATTACGTTTCCTAGCGTAGCATATTTACGCTTGCGTATTTATAATGCACTCCCCTTGCATGTATATACTTTGGCCGTCTTATGCTTCCCGAACCATGCCTTAACTTTACACAGTGTAAGTACTGACGTACGTGAAGGCAGCACGTACTTACGAGCCTAAGCACACCCATACTGTACGATTTAAGTGCCTCGCCACGCCTCCGAAGCATAATTACGGGTGTCATATGGCCGGCACGCCCCTTCATACGTAGTTACACTGAAGTTACGTGACTAGCCTTAAGCCCTTGCGTTACGTGGCGTAACATCTGCAACGCACATGTGTAGTCGGTACTAATGGGCGCTTTTACGATAGCGGCTAGCGTAAAATCACTAGTGTACATAGTTCTGGATTTACCCTGATACCACTGCAGTGCCAGAATGCAATGTGTCAGAGAATGCACAACATGCCAACATACCTCACCCACGTAGAGGACCTATTAAACCATACTTCAATATTGAAATATTAACAACTTTGGCAGTCAGAATCTTTTACTTTAAGATCATTATAATGGTGACTATGAGAGGCAGGACCATAGTGATTTTCTAACCTTAATATAAAAGGAATATGTTTATAATGCTACTATTTTAGTTACTTGTTGATTTTCTTCACAGTTGTTATCCACATGGCTCATGTGTTCCCCTATTGCCTGCCAGTGTCATCAGTGGTGATAACGATCAATTAACCTAAATTAGTAGTTGTAATTCTAGGGGTGATGAGATGTTAAACTCAGCTGACAGTTGATGACTTCTTAAATACAAGGAAGGAAACATTATTATTGCAGGGAATTGCTCTTGAAACTACATGTACATGAAATAATTCACACATTACCAAAGTTATTTTTGAACTTGAATGGGTCTCTTAGATACATTTGATGCACTAAAGATTGCAATCAATATATATATATATGTTTTAATTAAATTGACTATTTTATAAATTTGCTATTAAAAAAATCTTTATGCAGAAAGAAAGACATCTGAGTTGTACTAAAGAACAGTATTTTATTGATTTATGTGTGAGCTACAGATTTTGTTTCTCAACTCTTTCTGAAACAACTAGAAACATCACACGAACACTAATAAAAGTGAATCTGGATCCGTTTTCACGTGGAGTTGCGTGCGTATTTTTAGGATCGGATCAACTGCGCATGCGTGGTAACTTTTTCCACGCAAGTTACGTAGTATTTACGCATGGAAGTCCATTAGGCACGCACTTGTGAATCGCACTTTGGAACATACATACAAAGGGGCGTGGTTCAAATCCGTACGGTCAAAGTTAAGTGAAAATGGGTGGAGCGAGGCATTTAAATGACCATGTGAGGGCGCGGTTAGTTAAATACGCACGTATGGAAGTAATATACACATGTAAATGCACACGTAGAGATAAGGTTGCCCTATGGAGGCGGAAGTCACAGACAACATGGGCGTGTGAGGGGAGTGTCATGGGTGTTGCCTTGCTAGGTGCGTGTGTATTATTGCGTACTTTAAACAAACGGATCTGTGAATACGGCCCTCTTTGTGTAAAGCAATTCAATCTAACCAAAATCTAAATTATTGTTTAAAAACTGTTATTTTGCTGCGATGTATCTGACCTCTGACAAATCGCTTGGAGTAGAATTTGGCGGGTGATTAACGTTGCATCATAAAATGCGCATGCTAGAGATTGCATCAGCTTCCCATGTTGCAGACAATGGGCCGGATTCAGACCGCATATACGCAATCTACGTGTCAAAAAGATACGTAGATTACGTAAAAAATTGACCACACATGCGCAGTAGTCAAAGACGGTAAACACTGGACGTATATCCAATACGTCCGGTGCTGTAAATCCGGCCCAGTATTGTTAAACTGGAAAAAGATTTTAAAAATTAGGTTGATAATGTGTGCACAACTGTACACTATATAGAACAAGATAGCTAATGATAGATAAAAAATTGTGTTTAGACAATGTAACACTATCATGGAAAAAAAATCAGCTTTTTTTCACTGTGCAGGAAAAATGTAATTGCTAATGTGTATACACCTGTACACTACAGAATAAGATTGCTCTATAGATAATATAGGACCGAATCCAGATCTCCATCTGTTACCTGACTTACGCACAGAAGTCACTGAATCACTAACATTCCCATTGGCAGCAAATGTTATAGGGGCAATTTCATCATACATTGAATGTGTATCTGACATTGTTATGGGGGACAGTCTACTTTATTAGTGATAATAAATGGCTCAGTAGAGCCGGCCACCTTAGGATGATGCTGTTTTGTTACTACAGGTCCCAGCATGCTCTTCCAGCCATTAGCCTTTTAGTACTAGAAGCGGCAGCATGCTAAGGGTTAATGATAGGCCGGAACATACTGCGACAACAATTTACACATTAAAAATGTTTTTTGTTTTTTTTATTAAAAAGGACTTAAGTTTTTTTGTTTTTTTTTTCTTTTATATTTAGGCTGGTTTTTTTTCAAAGTTTAACAAAATCCTCTCTCTCTCTCTCTCTCTCTCTCTCTCTCTCAGAAGAGGACCTAACCACCACAAAGTATCACAGCAATACCAAGAATTCACCTAAAACTTTCCAATGACACTCCTCCACAGTGCTCCTTTACCATAATATTAAAATATCACCAGAAATATCAGACACGCCAGATATTGAGCGCTGCATATATGCTCATATTTTTACCAGCAAAAATACAAACAACTCTATATCATGCATGTGAGTACCATCCACTTTATTATTTGCACACTGCTATTTTTTTCAATGATCTTTTCATTAAAATGATCAAAATCTCTTAAAAATATAACATTTCATGTTTGCTGACCCATTTAGTGTGTCTATTATTTTATATAATTTTTCTTTAAACTCAGCCACATATCCCATTTGATATTCACATTTTTAGTTTATAAGAAAGGACCAAGATTGAGAAAATGGAAAAGATACAGGGAATAATGATTCATTATGTAAATGATAAATTGCCCAGGAAAAAACCCCTGAAACATTGAAAGCATAAATTTTTTCCCCCAAATGGCATTTATTGATGTTGGTATATTCACTATATCTAGTTCAGTATCTTAAAAATATAAAATTTCATGTCAGACAACAGTTTGTTGACCCATCCAGTGTGTCTATTATTTTATATAATTTTTCTTTAAACTCATAACAGCCACATATCCAATTTGATATTCACATTTTAAGTATATAAGAAAGGATCAAGAGTGAGAAAATGGAAAAGATACAGGGAATAATGATTCATTATGTATCTGATAAACTTCCCAGGTAAAAAAAAACCTGAAACATTGAAAGCATTCATTTTATTCTCCAAATGGCATTTATTAATGTTGGTACATTAACTATATCTAGTTCAGTATCTGAATAAATTTGCAGAAAGTCTGTACCCAAAGCTGGAAACTAGTGCATTTCATTTATCTACCAATACTTTACTTTTGTAATGCTATAAATATAGACAGGGGGCCTGATACATACATACATCTGAACATACATTTGATGTTGTAGCGAATGTATTCCTTTCAAATACGTATACTCAGAAATATTGTTCATACTATTACGTACTATCCAGACCTATACACAAGTCTTTGCATAACCAATTGCATTTCATACTTCAAACATAAGACAAAAGTTATGTAATCATTGTTGGAGCATTGTGTAGATATAAATATATTATTTATATTATTATATTAATAACTATAAAAAATATCATTTTTGTAAACATTTTTTTTACCTAAAATTCTAGAATGTAGCTACAGTGTATTTGCATTTAAGCTTAAGCACTCACACAAATCATACCCACCATTACCAATATATATTAGAGTAGTGATGGTGAACCTTTTAGAGACAGAGGGGTAGATCCTGAACAACGTTTGCATTACGTTTGTTCGCGTAGCGAATTTTCGCGTACGTAAATTCGCTACGCTACCCTTAACACACCCCCTGCACGGACGTATTTTGTGAAAATACGCTACCCAAACCCTACCTTAACTTTTCCATCTTTTTGCCTCCTCTTGGTGTCCAGTCTTTTTGCCTCCTCTTGGTGTCCAGTCTTTTTGCCTCCTCTTGGTGTCCAGTCTTTTTGCCCCCTCTTGGTGTCCAGTCTTTTTGCCTCCTCTTGGTGTCCAGTCTTTTTGCCTCCTCTTGGTGTCCAGTCTTTTTGCCTCCTCTTGGTGTCCAGTCTTTTTGCCTCCTCTTGGTGTCCAGTCTTTTTGCCTCCTCTTGGTGTCCAGTCTTTTTGCCTCCTCTTGGTGTCCAGTCTTTTTGCCTCCTCTTGGTGTCCAGTCTTTTTGCCTCCTCTTGGTGTCCAGTCTTTTTGCCTCCTCTTGGTGTCCAGTCTTTTTGCCCCCTCTTGGTGTCCAGTCTTTTTGCCTCCTCTTGGTGTCCAGTCTTTTTGCCTCCTCTTGGTGTCCAGTCTTTTTGCCTCCTCTTGGTGTCCAGTCTTTTTGCCTCCTCTTGGTGTCCAGTCTTTTTGCCTCCTCTTGGTGTCCAGTCTTTTTGCCTCCTCTTGGTGTCCAGTCTTTTTGCCTCCTCTTGGTGTCCAGTCTTTTTGCCTCCTCTTGGTGTCCAGTCTTTTTGCCTCCTCTTGGTGTCCAGTCTTTTTGCCCCCTCTTGGTGTCCAGTCTTTTTGCCTCCTCTTGGTGTCCAGTCTTTTTGCCTCCTCTTGGTGTCCAGTCTTTTTGCCTCCTCTTGGTGTCCAGTCTTTTTGCCTCCTCTTGGTGTCCAGTCTTTTTGCCTCCTCTTGGTGTCCAGTCTTTTTGCCTCCTCTTGGTGTCCAGTCTTTTTGCCTCCTCTTGGTGTCCAGTCTTTTTGCCTCCTCTTGGTGTCCAGTCTTTTTGCCTCCTCTTGGTGTCCAGTCTTTTTGCCCCCTCTTGGTGTCCAGTCTTTTTGCCTCCTCTTGGTGTCCAGTCTTTTTGCCTCCTCTTGGTGTCCAGTCTTTTTGCCTCCTCTTGGTGTCCAGTCTTTTTGCCTCCTCTTGGTGTCCAGTCTTTTTGCCTCCTCTTGGTGTCCAGTCTTTTTGCCTCCTCTTGGTGTCCAGTCTTTTTGCCTCCTCTTGGTGTCCAGTCTTTTTGCCTCCTCTTGGTGTCCAGTCTTTTTGCCTCCTCTTGGTGTCCAGTCTTTTTGCCCCCTCTTGGTGTCCAGTCTTTTTGCCTCCTCTTGGTGTCCAGTCTTTTTGCCTCCTCTTGGTGTCCAGTCTTTTTGCCTCCTCTTGGTGTCCAGTCTTTTTGCCTCCTCTTGGTGTCCAGTCTTTTTGCCTCCTCTTGGTGTCCAGTCTTTTTGCCTCCTCTTGGTGTCCAGTCTTTTTGCCTCCTCTTGGTGTCCAGTCTTTTTGCCTCCTCTTGGTGTCCAGTCTTTTTGCCTCCTCTTGGTGTCCAGTCTTTTTGCCCCCTCTTGGTGTCCAGTCTTTTTGCCTCCTCTTGGTGTCCAGTCTTTTTGCCTCCTCTTGGTGTCCAGTCTTTTTGCCTCCTCTTGGTGTCCAGTCTTTTTGCCTCCTCTTGGTGTCCAGTCTTTTTGCCTCCTCTTGGTGTCCAGTCTTTTTGCCTCCTCTTGGTGTCCAGTCTTTTTGCCTCCTCTTGGTGTCCAGTCTTTTTGCCTCCTCTTGGTGTCCAGTCTTTTTGCCTCCTCTTGGTGTCCAGTCTTTTTGCCCCCTCTTGGTGTCCAGTCTTTTTGCCTCCTCTTGGTGTCCAGTCTTTTTGCCTCCTCTTGGTGTCCAGTCTTTTTGCCTCCTCTTGGTGTCCAGTCTTTTTGCCTCCTCTTGGTGTCCAGTCTTTTTGCCTCCTCTTGGTGTCCAGTCTTTTTGCCTCCTCTTGGTGTCCAGTCTTTTTGCCTCCTCTTGGTGTCCAGTCTTTTTGCCTCCTCTTGGTGTCCAGTCTTTTTGCCTCCTCTTGGTGTCCAGTCTTTTTGCCCCCTCTTGGTGTCCAGTCTTTTTGCCTCCTCTTGGTGTCCAGTCTTTTTGCCTCCTCTTGGTGTCCAGTCTTTTTGCCTCCTCTTGGTGTCCAGTCTTTTTGCCTCCTCTTGGTGTCCAGTCTTTTTGCCTCCTCTTGGTGTCCAGTCTTTTTGCCTCCTCTTGGTGTCCAGTCTTTTTGCCTCCTCTTGGTGTCCAGTCTTTTTGCCTCCTCTTGGTGTCCAGTCTTTTTGCCTCCTCTTGGTGTCCAGTCTTTTTGCCCCCTCTTGGTGTCCAGTCTTTTTGCCTCCTCTTGGTGTCCAGTCTTTTTGCCTCCTCTTGGTGTCCAGTCTTTTTGCCTCCTCTTGGTGTCCAGTCTTTTTGCCTCCTCTTGGTGTCCAGTCTTTTTGCCTCCTCTTGGTGTCCAGTCTTTTTGCCTCCTCTTGGTGTCCAGTCTTTTTGCCTCCTCTTGGTGTCCAGTCTTTTTGCCTCCTCTTGGTGTCCAGTCTTTTTGCCTCCTCTTGGTGTCCAGTCTTTTTGCCCCCTCTTGGTGTCCAGTCTTTTTGCCTCCTCTTGGTGTCCAGTCTTTTTGCCTCCTCTTGGTGTCCAGTCTTTTTGCCTCCTCTTGGTGTCCAGTCTTTTTGCCTCCTCTTGGTGTCCAGTCTTTTTGCCTCCTCTTGGTGTCCAGTCTTTTTGCCTCCTCTTGGTGTCCAGTCTTTTTGCCTCCTCTTGGTGTCCAGTCTTTTTGCCTCCTCTTGGTGTCCAGTCTTTTTGCCTCCTCTTGGTGTCCAGTCTTTTTGCCCCCTCTTGGTGTCCAGTCTTTTTGCCCCCTCTTGGTGTCCAGTCTTTTTGCCCCCTCTTGGTGTCCAGTCTTTTTGCCCCCTCTTGGTGTCCAGTCTTTTTGCCCCCTCTTGGTGTCCAGTCTTTTTGCCCCCTCTTGGTGTCCAGTCTTTTTGCCCCCTCTTGGTGTCCAGTCTTTTTGCCCCCTCTTGGTGTCCAGTCTTTTTGCCCCCTCTTGGTGTCCAGTCTTTTTGCCCCCTCTTGGTGTCCAGTCTTTTTGCCCCCTCTTGGTGTCCAGTCTTTTTGCCCCCTCTTGGTGTCCAGTCTTTTTGCCCCCTCTTGGTGTCCAGTCTTTTTGCCCCCTCTTGGTGTCCAGTCTTTTTGCCCCCTCTTGGTGTCCAGTCTTTTTGCCCCCTCTTGGTGTCCAGTCTTTTTGCCCCCTCTTGGTGTCCAGTCTTTTTGCCCCCTCTTGGTGTCCAGTCTTTTTGCCCCCTCTTGGTGTCCAGTCTTTTTGCCCCCTCTTGGTGTCCAGTCTTTTTGCCCCCTCTTGGTGTCCAGTCTTTTTGCCCCCTCTTGGTGTCCAGTCTTTTTGCCCCCTCTTGGTGTCCAGTCTTTTTGCCCATATGTGCTTCAGCTGCTGCCTCTGTGCGCACTGCGGCCCTCCAAATCCCCGTTCCCCAACTGCCCTTGGAGTCGGCTCCATCTTACCTTTGCCGTCTTGCTGCCTTCTAGAACGCTCCTCCGCGGCGCGCGCACGCTCTGCTAATGTATGACGTCAGCGTGACCTTAGGTCACGCTGGCGTCATGTGAATAGAGCTGCGGGCGGCTGTGTATTGCAGCCAGCTCTGCAGCGGTGGGGCCTTACTGACAGAAGTCAGTGTCAGAGTCAGAGACAGACTCTGACTCTGACTCGGGGAACCGCTGGCCAGGCAGGAGGGAGCAGGAGGCAATGGACTCCATTTATTGTAAATGGAGTGAAGAAGTGCCCACCTCCGGGCTATCGCCCGGAGGCGAGCACTTCCATTGCCTCCGGTACTTCCGCCACTGGGGTGGCTGGCTGTATGAGCGGCTTGAACATAGGAACATAAAAACATAATAAGAGCCTGCTGGATTAGGCCAGGCTAGCCCAGCTCCTGTATCTCACAGTGGACCACATCTATAATAAGGAGGTAGCACATACCCATCAGGGCTAGTAACCCGTGATGGACTTTTCTTCCAGAATTTTGTCCAGTCCCCTCTTAAAGGCATCTAGGCTAGATACCATCACCACATCTTGTGGCAAGGTGTTCCACAGGTTAATTACATGCTGGGTAAGTGCGTGTTCCTCTTTTATTGAGCAGGGGGAGAGTAACTGGTCCTCCACACTCTAGCAGTGTCTTTTTTGATGGCTGTTTGCTGGTATTCTTTTGCTTCTTTTTACATTGTGAGCCCCTTAGGGACAGTAAACAGTTAGAAAAGTGAAATATAAATGCTGTCAGTAATAGTTATACTGTGCAAGATTGCATTTATTTTATTTATTAAGCCAGAAGTATCCTAGTTGGAAGGTTGCATCATGCTGTATTTCATGAACACTCACAGCTATGTGAAATTCTACATGCACTTCTTTTCCAATTAGGATTGGATAAGCAATTCTGTGGTTTACCTTTAAGATGATATAAAAATGAGTTTTGTGTGACGTTCTTACAGATAAGCCTCCAGTAGGCAACAATGCAGACTAGCAGCACGTGTAGGGCTGGCGCCGCAAAGCCCATGCTGTGGCCCAAGCACTCTACTCCCCTCCAGCTATGCCACGCTGTGAGCTATACTCCCCTCCAATCTTGTTCCTCTCCAACCTTGCCACATTGCCACGGGAATCAGCTTTGTCACAGAGTCAACAGGCTGCCATCCGATCCACATCCTCACACCGCATGTGAGTCGTCGCCTTATGCCAGACAGGGGAGGGAGGAAGCGCTCCCATTGGGCTGCTGGGCAGAGGGTCAGGTGATGTGAGAAATGTCCTCAGGCACACGTTCCCACAGACAGGGCTCTATGACTGCATTAGAGTGTACTACCTTATACTTGCGCAAGTTATGATGCTCACAACTAAGGACCGGATCCTGACCTAATAACATAATTTGACTGGAGAGCACCTAAAGTAACAAGATTTGTATGGAACTCAGTTCCGTATGAGCCCATTTGAGAACAAATGGGCTGTGCTTCCCCTCCGCCTGCTAAAGTGGGTGGGGGAAGCATGCTAAGTGTACAGTGTGGGACAGGCATCCCACACTTATGCGGATCAGTGGTTGTACGGTCCGCTGATCCACACGATTGATTTAAGGCAAGCTTATGGCAACGTAGGTTGCCATAAAGCTTGCATGAGACAGGGGAGTGACATGGGGCGTGCACTCCACTCTCTCTCTTGGACGGACAGACCCCCGCACATACAGAAAGATTGCGGGGGTCTGGATCCTGTCCTAAGTCTGTTAAAGCTACTTTCATAACTCCTCTGTGTGAAAGGGATCAGTATTGATCCCATATCTATTTATTTCCAAATTTTAAAGATTCATTTAACTGCTACAGATTTCTCATGAATACTACAATGTGGTCACAAACCATTTTCAATGAAAGACATATAAGAACTCATTAGAAGCAATAGAAGGGAAGGGCACAATGCTTTGTTGCAGCTTACATTAAAAAAATCCTTTTTTTGTGTTGAAAAAACATGAATTAATGAAACATGGAAGAAAGTGAGTACACATAAAAGAGATTGTCACCATTGCTTGTCTGCTGTCACATAATGATTGCTACATATATATGTAAAAGAGTCAGTGTCAAAGAGAAAGTTCAAAATACCTTTACTGTAACACTGAAGGGTGGCAGTTAAAGAAAGATTACAAAAATATAAGATTTAATTCTAGACTATGGTTTGAATTGAAAGTAAAGGCTGCGTTACTTTGGTTGTGAAGGTAAGTGTGCAAATTTTTATTGAGGATTTTTACACACGTCCCATAGAGGTGTGTATTAAAATCCATGTATTACCTTAATAGCTGGTGTTAAGTGCATTTACCTTCGCAACCAAAATAATGCGGCCTTCACGTTTAATTGAATCAGGCCCTATATGACAAAATAATATGCCATTTTCAGTTAGGCTATAATGTATAAATAACCATTATATGAAAGTAAATCCAGTTATAAAGCTTATTATCAGAAAGAAAAATATATAAATACGAAGAACATATAAATAAATGTCTGCTGGGACTTTTAGGAATGCTTTTAAAAACATACTATGAGTCTGTTCCAGACCTGAACATACACCCGATGGCCTGTCTCAGGGTTTTTTTCTAGAAAAAATAGTACGTTGGTAGAAGTATTTGACTCACAAGCGCAAGTCCTACTCTTCTAACATATGTGAAGAAGCCATTGGTAAAGTTAGGAATTTGGAACAAAAAGATTTAATCTCAAAAACAGAAGTAGGACAGAAAAGATAATTTTCAGTTCCTTTTATTACGAAAATTAATGACGATCATAATTTTGTTAAAAAAAGTATTTAATAAACACTGGCACCTGTTGTTGATGGATCTGGAACTTAAAAATATTTTACCCAATATACCACAAATGATTTTCCGTAAGGCCCCAGATATCAAAAAGGCATTAGCTTCCACTCTTTTTCGCCAGCTGGAAATCCTCAAAACATCTGATGAATCCTATTGGGGGTTCTATCCGTGTGCTACATGCAAAGCATGCATATACGGCACAAAATGTAAAGAATTTATGAGTAATCAAACAAAAAAAAGTTACAGGATTAAAAGTCACTAATTGTAGTACTAATTTTGTCATATACCTTTTGGAGTGCCCATGCGGCCTCCAGCATGTGGGCAAAACTACAAGACCCTTTAAAATTAGATTAAGGGAACACATTCTGGATATTACTAAAGGGGTAGAAAATCACAGTGTCTCCCAATATTTTCTAAAAAAGCATGACTGTAATCCTTCTGGATTACAGGCTAAAGTGATAGAAAATGTTGTTATGGATATTAGGGGTGGCGATAGGGGGAAAACATCTATCCCAACGTAAGACCTTTTGGATCTATGAACTTAGGACTCTAAATCCAGATGAGTTAAATATCGATATAGACTTAGCAGCATTTTTGTAGCTTAGGTGACTTTATTTAATATTGATACATCACCCCTCTGTCTAGGTAGCATGGTGATTTAAGAGGATCCCTTGTGAGTTTTTTAGACAGTTGAAATGATTTATTTATGGATTTATGATTACCAGTATTAATAATTCCTTTAATACATATTTCTGTACCACATTACTATATAGTGATTCAATAGGAACTATAGTTCAGTGAAATAGTTTTTGGTATGAATGAATTAGTTTATATAGAAGTGACATGTATATTAATTTTTATATACATTTGATTTTTATATTTATGTATTTTTATATTTATATATTTACTAATTTATTAATCTTATTTTGTGTCAGGGGCTAATATCCATATTTAATGATGTTTTTAATATTTTTTATAACATTATAAATATATATTTGTTAGACATATGCATATTTTTTATAGTAGACATTTCTTATAGTATATTAATAATCTCTTAATATTATATATGATTAGACAATGTTATGTTTTTTAAAAGTTTTTATGAGATGAGTAATATATCATAAACTGCATAGCTTTTGTTTGGTTTGAAATATGTTTTAGGAAATGATTAATAAGGATTGACTCTTATAGTATGTATATATTTTGTTATTTATGGGATATTAATTTTTATGAACAGAAAAAGATCCCTTCATCCCTGCATAAAGTATGTTACAAGATACTGCTATACATTTAAATTTAACTTATTACCATAGACTCTTTTGTAACTGAATTTCCCAGATCGAAGTGTCCTATAAACCATCTTCCCGGTTTTATTTGTATCAACGATCCTTTTACTCCTGAAGAAGCGGTCAGCTGACAGTGAAACACGTTGAGACATTAGAGGACTGTACAGAGACAGCACAAGTTATCTGTTGAAAGCCCTGGGAAGGAAATCTGGAACGTGTGCCAGCATTGTCGTGTACCGAGGCTGTAGAAACAGTGTGTGCTCTAAAGTTCTGCTACTCTTATATCTTTGGATGCACTTGTCAGAGGAGCCTGGGAGCTCACCAACACGGCAAGTAGCTCTCCACTGTCAGCATGGGCGATTCACACATTGATCTGTGGGTACTGCACCATATCGGTATCTTTTGTTTTAGGTACTCCTACTCTTTTGGAGGACACCATCCTGGATCTTAAATCTATTATTTTTTCCTGAGCATTCTTGTGAAAGACGTGCACGGAATTACATTTTATGTAGGCCCCAATGCAAGTCACTGTGCAACAACTTGTGTTCTGTATGCAGTGTTTTGGACAAAACAGTTTTACCTGTCACAGGTCGTGTCTATGTCCAGGCCAGGGGGATGCTAAAGACTGGAACTCCACAAACTATATTGGATCATCATGTATGCATTTCATAATCTGAATAAAATATAAAAATTAGGAAAATGCTGACTATGCATTAAGAAAGTTTAAAAAAAAAGTAAAACTTTTTTCTTCATAATTGTACTTTAGTGATTTAGCATTGTCACTGAAGGGCTCACACCACAACCACCATTTCTAGTGTACATTACAGTAAAGTACTCTGTATTTTGTTTTAATTACTGGGGCAATGAAAGATATCTCATGAGATTAATCTTATTTGTTGACTGTCCTGGAATTTTCAGAAGATACCTGAAATTCAGGCATTGCTTCCAGATTGCCATTAACCAGTAACAGACTATACCATTCTATCTGTAAAATAAAACAACGTCTGTTACACATATTTGTGCAAATATATGATAAGCTACCAGCCCTGTAAAGACCTTTCTGCATATGGTGGTCCTAACACTAACAATGAGAGTCCCAGTGTTGGGTCATATATATATATATGTTTTTAAATTGAAAGCCAGCTTACCACAGTGACACCCCTTAAAGCCTCCAAAATAACTGCTGTGGAACAACTCCCCCTTTCTGCTGCTGCTCCCAGACAAGCTCACAAACAGTATACACACCATGTATATTTCCCTTCTTAAGGAGGGAAAATATGCACAGACAATCCCCAGCTTTCCCCCCCAGCTTAATCTACATCCCTCCACCACCCACTTTACCTAACCTTTTCTGGACGTGACACGCCTCCTCTTACCTAAAAAGAGCTACATATAGCTTATATAGTCAGACTGAGTATGCATGCGCAGTTTAAAAAATCAGACAATTACGCATCTAAGAAGCTTCTGCTTCTTAGGTGTGAATAAGGGCCTCTGAATCTAAATTCAAGTCCAAGTCTTGGTCCAGTCCAGTCCAATTCAACTCTGTTCCACACCAAGTCAAGTCTGTTCTACTCCAAGTCAAGAGTGTTCAAATCTAAACAACCAGTATAAGTATATGCAATTCCTCCCAGGTAACCCAGTCGCCAGTCAATGATCAGGGGTATATTCCCTATATTACCCCAAAAATATAAGGTAACGTATAAACATATGCGTTCCAATAAACATCAAAGAAAAGATCACGACAACAGCGCCAATACCCGCTCCTACACAAATGGGAGAAATGTCCACTCTATTCCTTCCCTCTGTGTAAGTCTATAAAATAAAGTCCTTTCAAAACAGCTTGTTGGTAAATATTTTACAACATTCCGATAGGTATCCTACTCACAACGTACACCTCTTGAAATTTGCAGGATTCTCCTCAGTTTCAGAAAGCGTCTCCCACTTTCTTGGATATCAAGTAGAAATCTCTGGTCCCGTGTTTCTCCGTTCAAAGTCCCGATTTATACATGGATAACAAGGAGGAGAAGAACACTTCACATTGGACTGTATTGTATCAGATGTTAATATTAGGATGCTTAAACTAAACACTTACATTAGGCACCTCTTGATTTGAACACAAAATATTACACTTATGCAGTTTTTTGAATCTTCCGATTCTCCAAATCCTTATTAGTTCGTTCTAGGTTTCACATAAGAAGATCCCCTACTCACCAGATTACCCTCTTGGTAAGTATACACGTCGTACAAATAACCTCCCTCGTGGTTTCCCGAACTCTAATTCCTATACATCAGCTGGTATATAGATCTTCATAGGCGCCGTGTACTTCACCAGATGATTGCCGTAATATGAAAAGAGAGAGACAAAGAGGATCCAATAGTGCAACACTGTAAAACAAAGTTAATCTTGCTATCCACAAGAAAGCCGCTTACAAGATCATAACTTGCCACTTTGCATTAAACACAATGGGCCTGATCCAGAGCTACGATGTTACACTGAGCGCTGTAGCGCTCAGCGTAACATCGCTGCTCTGGGCCTACACTCCCCCTGTGCGGGCGTATGGCCCCTTCCTTACGCCGGCTGAAGGCTACCCTAACTTCAGCCGGCGTAAGATAGGGGCCATACGCTCGCACAGGAGCGTATGGCCGCTTAGCACGCCCCCCCCCCCCCCCCCTTCCTTTCCTCCGGTTTCACATAAGAAGATCCCCTACTCACCAGATTACCCTCTTGGTAAGTATACACGTCATACAAATAACCTCCCTCGTGGTTTCCCGAACTCTAATTCCTATACATCAGCTGGTATATAGATCTTCATAGGCGCCGTGTATTTCACCAGATGATTACCATAATATGAAACGAGAGAAACAGAGAGGATCCAATAGTGCAACACTGTAAAACAAAGTTAATCTTGCTATCCACAAGAGAGCCGCTTACAAGATCATGACTTGCCACTTTGCATTAAATACAATGTTGCCAGGAGTCTTCCTCCCTCTCATAAATGATCCTCAGTAAGCGATAAACAGAAGAACTAATTTATTTGTACATCAACATGTTCCAAACTTCATTTAAAAATTTCAGATTAAAAATAGTTAAAAAACACTTTGCCCGGCAGAGCTCCACGGCTCACAACAAATCCCTGCTGTTTACGTTCGAAACACAGTCACTACTTAACAGTCGGCAGATGAAAAAATAAAGGGCCCAGAAGCCTTAATGTTACAGTGACCGCACTCAAAGTTCTGCAGCTGGGTATGCGTTGCCACCGGAGATGCCTCCCACCGACGCGTTTTAGCTACAACGTAGCCTTTCTCAAGGTGTGTAGCAAGGGTATAAGTCTCTCCTCCTTTGAATCTTTGCCGCAAAAAATCCGGTTCTGGGATTGGTGTAGCAATCGGTGTACAAAATACCAAATATTATGATATTCTTAACAAAATCAATCGGTATGAATGAAATAATAATCCGCAATATATATAAACCTTATTTTTGGTACAATAAACATTGGTCCATTACAAAGCAAATAACACCGGTTAATTGTAAAACAAATTACACAGACCGATAAACACAGGTGAAAAAACTGTGCTGCAGAGTGACACAAGATAAAATAATACAAACATCCACATCCAACCAAACTTGTTGTGATGAAACTTCACTTTTAAGTTACATCCCAAAGACATACATAATCCTTAGAAACACAATCCTGACAATCCGTCCAATTGGGTCCTAGTGCTAGTAGTATCCCAAATATCTAGTGCAATACTAATAATGCTGGTGAAAGTGCTCATCGTTATTATACCAATCATTATTGTGTGATGAATACAGTATTATTCTTAAATCACTACATGATAACAATGGTAATCATGGTGCAATAATACATGTACAAAATAATAAAAAAAGAAGAATATAAAAAAGAAGGTGTTTATCAGTGCTCATCTAAGAAAATATCAGTATGGGTACCATATTAAAACAACTCTAAAGTATGAATATGTATAATGTATTTATCCAAAGGAGAAGATCCAATAATATAAAAATAATTGTTAAAATTACTGGAGAAACCATTTTAATTCAAAAGCGGCATTCAAGCCTGCTGGGATCAAGGTGCCACATCTATAAATAGCATTCATCTCCTCTTTAGCAAGTCTAGCAGTACTGTCATTCCTCCTCCAGTTCTTCTCAACCTTCTTAATGCCCACTATATTTTTTATATGCTTAATGTCGCAATTGTGCCTATCTTTAAAATGGAGGGATAATGGATGGGACAGCATACCTTTTCTAATATTGAGAATATGTTCCCCCCAGCATTCTTTTAATTTCCTCGATGTACGGCCAATGTACTGGAGAGAACATGAACATTCGATCATGTAAATGCAATCCTTCGAATTGCGCGTTACAAAATCTTGGATCTTCCATTCTTTCTTTGTGGAAGAAGCTACAAAAGAGTCTTGCTTCATGTGCTCTCCTCTAACATTTTTGCACATAATGCAAGACCCGCACCTATAAAAACCCTTGCTGGTAATATGGTTATTCTTCCTTGTTTTTTAAACACCTTTGAGCGAATAATAAGACAAGATATTAAAATTCTAGAGAAAAGTAATAAGTTTAAGAAAAAAAACAACCTAAGTAAAAAAGAAAGGATGGCTTTGACTGCACTTAGCAAAAATGACAACATAGTGATCAAACCTTCAGATAAGGGGGGGATCATGATATTAGATAAGGAGAAGTACATACAGGAATGTATGAGACAACTGAAAGATAAGAAGACATATGAAAGATTGAAATCAGACCCCTCAAATAAAATTACTAAGTTGCTGGAGGAATTCGTTGGAAAATTCCATGAAAAAGGTACAATCAATGATCAGGAAAGAGACATCTTGCTCATTAAAAATGCTCAGATCCCTTCCTCTTACATTTTACCTAAAGTCCATAAGGACTCCCAGAATCCACCTGGGAGACCGATTGTGGCAGGGGAGGAGTCTTTGACAACCAACCTGTTACAAATGATAGACACCTATTTACAACCGTTCAGGAAAGAAATTCCCTCTTATCTGAAGGACACAGGGGATGTCCTCAGAAAGATTAAAGGAATAGAATGGACTGAAAGATGCAAGTTAGTTACGGCGGACGTTCAGTCCCTATATACTGCTATCATTCATTCGCTAGGCTTGGGGGCTATCAAATGGATGTTGGAGAAATCGGAACTGAATAAAGATAAAAAAGAATATATTTTGGAGGGAATCAAAATGATCTTGAACAATAACCTTTTTTGGTTTGCAGGGGACTTTTATGCACAAAAGGAAGGGACAGCGATGGGCACCAAATTTGCGCACTCCTACGCCAACATCTTTATGGCGTGGTGGGAGGGACAACAAGTTTATAACCACCCTCTAGCAAAAAAGTATCTGAAAGCTTATTTCAGATACATAGATGATCTTCTGTTTGTTTGGGAAGGGGAAGAATCCCATTTGGAAGAATTTTGTAAATCCTTGAATACAAACAATTGCAACATTAAACTTACAGTTAGCAAGGACAGAAAAGTGGTAGAATTTTTTGATTTGAGAATTAGGGGGGAGGATCAAAGAATTAACACAGAGGTATACAGAAAACCGACCGATACGAACTCCTTTATACCCAAAGAAAGCGCTTATCATCCCAAGTGGCTCAAATCGGTACCTTTGAGCCAATTCTGTAGGGTAAAATGTAATTGATCTGAAAGTGGAACATTTTTAGAGCAGAGTACAGATTTGAAGAAGCAATTTTTAAAGAAAGGGTATGAGGAGCATGAACTAAATCTTGCCCTTGATAAGATCAAGAAGAAGAAGAGAAATAAATTGTTAAAAGAAAAAACTAGACAAAATAAAAAGGAAGGTGGGGTTAATTTTATTACCCAATTCAATCAAGATTACAAATTAATAGAAAAATTAATTAAGAAAAATTGGGGTATTTTACTCCAAGATCCTGACCTGAAATTAATCCTTTCTAAAAAGCCTAAATTTGTTTATAGGAGGGCTACCAACATAAGGAACAGAATAGTGAAAAGCGTATTGGACCCCCCTAGGAAGAATAACCATATTACCAGCAAGGGTTTTTATAGGTGCGGGTCTTGCATTATGTGCAAAAATGGAGAGCAAGGAGCAACAAGGAGAGCACATGAAGCAAGACTCTTTTGTAGCTTCTTCCACAAAGAAAGAATGGAAAATCCAAGATTTTGTAACGTGCAATTCGAAGGATTGCATTTACATGATCGAATGTTCATGTTCTCTCCAGTACATTGGCCGTACATCAAGGAAATTAAAAGAATGCTGGGGGGAATATATTCTCAATATTAGAAAAGGTATGCTGTCCCATCCATTATCCCTCCATTTTAAAGATAGGCACAATTGCGACATTAAGCATATAAAAAATATAGTGGGCATTAAGAAGGTTGAGAAGAATTGGAGGAGGAATGATGGGAGTGCAATACTTGCCAAAGAGGAGATGAAGGCTATATACTATTCTGGCACTTTGGTCACAGCGGGTTTAGATGTTTAACATGCAGTATGTAATAAAAAATAACCATTCAAATATAAACAAGAAATTAAAATAAACATGACATACTGGAATCTTTACATGGTTAAAGTCTAGCACAAAATGTGAAATCAGCTTTAAAAAAACGAGCCTATATTTGTTTAATTTATAAGCACACATCCATTGCTTAAAAACACGCAGCAGGTGTGGGCTGAGCTAAGTAAGACAAGACGCATTGCCACACAGCAAACAATATGGTTGGTCAACTTATAAGTGGTCAAGGGCTACCTTAACTTTTCTCCGGTGGCAACGCATACCCAGCTGCAGAACTTTGAGTGCGGTCACTGTAACAGTAAGGCATCTGGGCCCTTTATTTATTTTCATCTGCCGACTGTTAAGTAGTGACTGTGTTTCGAACGTACACAGCAGGGATTTGTTGTGAGCCGCGGAGCTCTGCCAGGCAAAGGGTTTTTAACTATTTTTGAACTATTTTTAATCTGCAATTTTTAAATGAAGTTTGGAACATGTTGATGTACAAAAAAATTAGTTCTTCTGTTTACCGTTTACTGAGCATCATTTATGAGAGGGAGGAAGACTCCTGGCAACATTGTGTTTAATGGAAAGTGACAAGTTATGATCTTGTAAGCGGCTTTCTTGTGGATAGCAAGATTAACTTTGTTTTACAGTGTTGCACTATTGGATCCTCTCTGTTTCTCTCGTTTCATATTATGGTAATCATCTGGTGAAGTACACGGCGCCTATGAAGATCTATATACCAGCTGATGTATAGGAATTAGAGTTCGGGAAACCACGAGGGAGGTTATTTGTACGACGTGTATACTTACCAAGAGGGTAATCTGGTGAGTAGGGGCGGAGATCTTGTGAAACCTAGAACGAACTAATAAGGATTTGGAGAATCGGAAGATTAAAAAAACTGCATAAGTGTAATATTTTGTGTTTGAATCAAGAGGTGCCTAATGTGAGTGTTTAGTTTAAGCATCCTAATATTAACATCTGATACGATACTGTCCCATGTGAAGTGTTCTTCTCCTCTTTGTTATCCATGTATAAATCGAGACTTTGAACGGAGGAACACGGGACCAGAGATTTCTACTTGATATCCAAGAAAGTGGGAGACGCATTCTGAAACTGAGGAGAATCCTGCAAATGATGTGCATAAATTTCAAGAGGTGTACGCTGTGAGTAGGATACCTATTGGAATATAATGAAATATTTATCAACAAGCTGTTTTGGAAGGACTTTATTTTATAGACTTACACAGAGGGAAGGAATAGAGTGGACATTTCTCCCATTTGTGTAGGAGCGGGTATTGGCGCCGTTGTCTTTATCTTTTCTCAAGTGTGTTCAAGTCAAGTCTGTTCTGGTCCAAGTCCAGTGTGGTCCAGTCCAGTCCAGTTTAAGTTCAGCCTGTGCCAACCCTAGTCCTGCAAGTTCCTATCCACTACAATATAGCTCAGGAGAAAACCCTATATAAAGCCCTCCAGCTTCTGCTATACTGCTGAGCCTGTACCACATGTATGGATATTAAGCACCAATGATTTCTATTTGTAATATACAGTAGATTTACCATATTTTATAAATATAAATAATGAATGGTTTGAGGAAAAATAAGGAGAGCGCACAGAGGTGACGTCTAGACACCAGTCATTTATCAACAATTAGTAATTAAATCTTCAGATTTAATAAATATATAACTAGTGAGCTGGGTGATGTGTAGTGCACCTGATAGTTATTACCCGTCTTACTGTGATTATGGGCTCCAAACTCAGCAATTGGAGTCTGCTAATCCCAATATAAAGAAAAATACACAACAAGATGTGCTGAGTGAGCAGAAGTCACAGTAATTAGGAATACACAGATTACTCCAATATTTTGAAAAGGTAAATAGCAATTTATTGTATAGAAAAATAAATAAAAAATTAATTATAGGTAACAATTATCGCATAAATAACAACATTTAACACATAATAACATAGTTGCCCCACAGTAAGTGGGGGAAAACCCAAGTATTGTGTACATAATTGAGAGTTCCTAGGAGGCTTATTTAAGTTCCAGAGTATTTGAACCGAGCTGGGGGGTTGAGAGGCAAGGGATTAGGGTGGTGAGCCAGCGATGATATGAGCAATGATGCTCTGTGTTAAGAGGTGAGTAAATAGATTATAGGTAGAAAAGTCCCTGTTTGAGTGGAGCTAAATAATGCCTTTAGATGGTAAAATAAACAACGGTCTTACTAGTCAGCAGATAGTCAAACCTTACGGGGTCTGGGTCTCCGTGTGACAGGTGTCCCGTAACTGCAGTGATTCAGGCGATAAGGCTACTCCGACCCGGTGTTGAAGAAAAGTTGTACAGGTTTTTTCTCATCAGCTGGTAAGTAAGACTCAACATGTCTCTCTTGACACTGCTCCGTCTCGTGGTGTGCGTGGTATGCAGGGTTGGCTCACCTGCTTGCAGTCAGGCCCCAGCACGTAGTGCAGGTGAAGATAACTTGGGGATGATAGGCGCCTAGCGCCGCACGGCTTCTCAGGTGCCTAGACCTCCGGAGTTGTGATCAGATAGTCGATATGGTATGGAGCAAATAAGAAATAGCCAGCAGGTTCTCTAGGATAGATAATCCGATACTTGGGCAGTTTTGTGCATAAATTGAAAACAACTTTACGCGTTTCATCTCCTGCCTGGAGATTTCCTCAGAAGGATTGCATTTTCTTACCTGACTAGTAAGACCGTTGTTTATTTTACCATCTAAAGGCATTATTTAGCTCCACTCAAACAGGGACTTTTCTACCTATAATCTATTTACTCACCTCCTAACACAGAGCACCATTGCTCATATCATCGCTGGCTCACCACCCTAATCCCTTGCCTCTCAACCCCCCAGCTCGGTTTTAAATACTCTGGAACTTTTAATAAGCCTTCTAGGAACTCTCAATTATGTACACAATACTTGGGTTTCCCCCCACTTAATGTGGGGCAACTATTTTATTATGTGTTAAATGTTGTTATTTATGCGATAATTGTTACCTATAATTAATTTTTTATTTATTTTTCTATACAATAAATTGCTACTTAGCATTTCAAAATATTGGAGCCATCCGTGTATTAATAATTACGGTGACTTCTGCTCACTTAGCACATCTTGTTGTGTATCTTCAGATTTGAGTTCAAGTCTACGAGGGTGAAGGCACAATAAACACCCTCCTTTCATGCACTAAATCTTGTGCGTTCAGGTCCGCGGCTCCCTCCACAGATGGTCGGTTCCTTGCTCCGATCCTTTCAATTCACATAAAGCTAAAAGACAGAGGGAGCACTCCATAGTGCAACATCATTTATTTCAGTCAGACACACAGTTAAAAATGAAGCTTACCGAATCACAGGAATATGAAGCATGTAATCACACTCTGGGGCTGATTCAGAGATGCGATTGCGAAAAGATCGCAAATATACGCAAATATACGCATCTAAGGTTAAGATCTTAGCAGGTTCCAGCCCACTGCATAAAGAGTCACTCCCCTTGCAAACAGCGGTGGATCTTAAACTTAGACCACCATTGACTAGCCCTAACTCTGCGCTGGCAGTTGAGATCTTAAGTGACGTAGTAGCGTATATTTAAGATCCCAAGTGTCAGCCCGCGCCCACTTTCCCTCATTTCCCTGCCTCCCCCCGCCCATTTCCATGCAAATCCTTAAGATCTTAAAGATTCGCAGCACTTAAGATCTTAAGTGCTTGCGATCGATTCAAACTTACGCTCTTAGCGCTTTAACTCCCACAGGACCTGATCCAGAATTGATAACACAATTGATAATGCGTTCATACTACGCATGCGCAGTAATGCAAATTTTCTAAGATCTTAAATATATGCTCCTAAGTGCCGTGGAAATCGTATCTCTGAATCAGGCCCTCTATCACCAAGTTTACAGCTTTTTTTTCTCACGCTGTTACCGGATCACCAATGCGAAGCAACAGCCGCCAGCTCCCAGCACCACGTTTACTAAGTATATCCAGGTGATTTTAGGTGAGTGGGTAGGAGTCCTATGTCCCTCTTTTTTTAGCTTTATATAAATAATAATGATTTACAAAAATATATATTCAGTCTCAACATAGTTGTCCAGATTCTTGTGACCTCAGGCTGTCAGCACTCGCACACTGCATTAGTGATAGCTGAAGTCAGACGACTTCAGATGGGGAGTATAACATTTATTTTTTTACGTTTTATAGTGCTTTGGAAATGGAACATGTTTTTTCTCATAGGATCATGACACAAATACAAATAGAGAAGCTTTGGTTTTCCACTTTTCACACGCTTCATCAAAAGCCTTCCAGCTTCAGTAAAACTGACATAAATTGGAGTTAGAGGTGACAGGGCTCATGTTTGACCTACATTTTATAGAACAATATGTTCTCTTGTCCTGTAAAACATTCCTGTCAATGTATAACACAAAATCAACAAATGTTATATTTTCTGTTGACAATTTGACAATTTTTGGCAATTTTTGGGGCTCCCCACAAAATGTAAATGTAATGCAAATAATAAAAATGGTTTTATTTATTAAGTTACTTTTACTTTGACAATGGGCCTGTTCCAGATTTAATAATGACAATCAATTTACGCATTTGCTAGGCAGGTGTTACTCATCATAATTGTGATCGTAGGTAACTTGTAAGTAACTCCTTACGATAAGACAGGACATCCCTACGCAAGCCGTATATTCAAACTGTGGGTGGGGGGAGGCATTTTAATTGTACAGTGTGTATGAATGACCAGAAATCCGCAAGGAAAAGTTAATCAGTCAGTTAAGTTACGTAGGTGGGAGGGGAGTGCCAGAGGGGTGCTTTATACTTAGTTGTGCTTAACTTATGTACTCTTGCATACGTAAAATGCTCATAAGTCTGGATCAGGCCCAATTTTCTCTTTTTTGGACTCTATCCACCAAGGTGAAAAGACAGTAATACTGCTTTCACATCACCATTGAAAAACACAGAACCCGAGTTTTTGTTGGGCAAATTGCCATGTAAAAAAAAAAGCTGCAGAATACCATTTAACCCGGGAAATTCCTGGGTCTGACACTTTCACGTGTGCCATGAATTTCCCGTGTCTGCCCTGGCAAGCAACTGTCAATCAGCCAAAGTGGAGCTCTTATTAGCTGCAAAAAATGAAGGGAACTTGAAAAACAAGGACCTATAAAGAGACAGATGGCATTTTGTAGTATTTGCATGTCTCCTTTCTGGTCCAGCCACCTGCAGTGTCACTATTTGCCGCTATGAATTTAGTACTTGTATGTCTCCTTTCTGGAGGTGGACCAAAAAGGAGACATACAAGTCCGTTGGCGGACCAGAAAGGAGACATACAAGTACTAAATTAATAGTGGTGAATAGTGGAACTGCAGCACTTGTCTCCTCCTGCATGCAGCTCCAAGCTAACAGATTTCTTTACTATTGCCAGCAATAGCAATAGTTATAATAGTAGGTTCATTCTTAATTCTACGCACCTAAGAAGCCGGAGCTTCTTAGATGTGAATATGCAGGGCCGCCATCATCACATGCAGGGCCCGGGACCCAGCCATGGGGCTCCGCTCCCATATGACCTTTTTGATGACATCACATAGGGGCGGGGGTCCGGCAGACACGCTTTAGCAGCTTGCTGGTGCACAGGGAAGAATTTACCTGCGCATTGGCCTGATACTAAATTGCTCTGAACAGCAAGTATCGGCAGTAGGATACCACCAATACCTGCTGCTACATAGCTAGGTAAGTATCGGTGAGCCCCCATCAGGTCCGGGCCCGGGACAGTAGTCCCGGCTGTCCCTATCTGATGATGGCCCTGTGAATACGGTCCGCTGTTTCCATTTTGTATCTTGGCAATAGCTATCTATAGAGGCCAAGACCTTTGTGCACCATGCATTCAAGTGCAAACACAACGTGATGAGCTAGTTTCTACAACCTATACTTTATTATTTATTATTATCTATATTGTTCCATTTTTGCTTTCTGAACAGTTATGATAGCTATTTAGTTTAGCTCTATTACCTGCTTTATATTCTTAGAAATCTTAAGTCCACATAGACTAGCAAAATTTCTTTAGCAATCTTGTTTATCTATAGCGGCCATTTTAAATTTTAAAGACTAATTTTTTCAAGAAATGCAAAGCATTTTTTTACTGCAATTAAAATGCCAAAATGTTTCTTAGAGCTTACAAGTCCGATGGTAGATTTCAACTTATTATTCTAAAACACATAAACAGCCATTTATACTTGAAAGTTTACTTAAAATTCTCCACCTCTCTTTTCTACTACAGTGTTACTTGATTGGAATGACAAGTTTCCCCCGGTTCACAGCCAAGCTTTGGTGGTGTCACTACCAAGGCGTCCTCAGTTGAGTGGCACCAATAGATGACTTTAGCTGTCTACACCCACTATGGTTACATTGGGTCTGATCCAGAGGTACGCCGCCCACTGTATTTACAGCGGGCGGCAGCATAAGAACAGCAGAAATGCCATTCTGTGCATGCGCCGGGCATATATTGTGAGCCATCGATCTAGTGTCCGTAACTACAGCGCAGTTATGGACAAAGGGGTGGGCAGCTCCATAACTATGCTGTAGTTATGTAAGCTGGCCGGGGGCGGGGAGGGTAATTAGGAAGGGAGTGCTGGGTTTAGTGTGTGTGACGCTCCTGTGTGAGTGGTAGTTTCACACAGTTACGCCGGCTGAAGTTAGGGTAGCCTTCAGCCGGCGTAACTATATGTAACTACGCACACTCAGGGGGAGTGGACCAGAGCTACGTTGCCCGTACTTACGGCCAGCGGGCCAGCGTAGCTCTGGATCTGGCCCATTGCCTCAGAGACCCCACTTGGTGCAGCAGGGCAGAGTGCCATTGTATTTAGTTGCTGAGCTTGAAAACATTATCAGCACATTACTGTACATCAATATAAATGAATTTTACATTTTAGTGTTTGAAATAGCATTTTGATTGATAGCACCCACAATGTTTTTAATTGATTTTCAAGCTTAAATACTTTACTGTGACTGTCAAAGCTGGTCTAATTACAGATGCAGTCTCATAAGTGGTCACTCTTACACTCCCCATAGACTCACTGCCTAGATATTTTAAAGACAGCTGTTATGACCCTATGTTATATATATATATATAATTAATTGCTGCATGCTACTTAAAATTTGGAAACCTCTACTTTAGCACTTCATTATGCATATTTCTAATGAGTACAGATAATTATAGAAATATTAATCTTCATTAAATTAGCTAATGTCCTATTGCAATTAGGCAGTCTGCCATTTCAGTTCCACACTGTCCAACAGAAGTGTGAAACTAAACGGATATTTTTATAGATTAAATTTTTCTCATTAGTGAATACATTTTTGAGGGATAACTCCAGGAACAGTAAAATGCTACAGGTGTGTGATCCCAAGTTAGGAGCAATAGCAGAATAATAGCAGAACCTGCACCTCAGTAAAACAATGCTGAACAGAACGGGAGTCAATTTTAAAATGTGAAGTCAATATTAGAGTGCAGAGAAATTTCCTAGCTGAACTGTAAATTGTAGTTTAAACTAAAAACTGGTTAGTCTCTGTGGACTACAAGCAATATGCAAAAGAATTAAATTAATTTTCACCCCATAATGTTACAACTTGGTTTATCCAGGTATAGTTCAGGGTTGCCTACTTTCTGTCTCTATCAGGACTTGACAAAATTTATGTAAATATGAAAATTACACCATCAAGTTCCTCCCAATCCTTAGTACCACTAGTAATTGCTGTAATGATAGCCGGGGGCTGGGACTTGCAGGAGATTTGCCTGCTCTCCTGGGATACCAAGAGAACTGCCTGAATTTCAGCAGTCTCCTGGATATTCTAGGATAGTCGGCAGCCCTGGTGTAGTCTGTAGCTTTTCACTTGTGCAGCTGTTTTTCAGACGGAAGCAAAGCCAAAATGAGCTCTGTGCATGCTCACAATGGTAGCGAGCAAAGAAAGACTGGGGCAAGGCTGCCCATCTGTCTATGTCTGCATCCGCCTCTACTGGGCCAGTGGAACGGGGAGTTCCATGAAATTTAAATGAGAAAAGGGTTGTTTTTCTCATTTAAACATCTGCAGTAGTGGTGCACAGTGTCTGCATTTTCATATGCTTACACCATCCAGTGACCTGACTCCTTTCCCTGGGATGGTGTAAGGCATAAGGTCACCATCACGGTGACCTTATGCCTCTCCCTGGGATGGTGTAAGGCGTAAGGTCACCGTGATGGTGACCCCCACCCCCCCACCAAAAAAAAATGCCCCTCACTGAAAAATAAATGTAAAAAAAAAAAAACATTCACATAAATAAATTTAAATACATTTCACCACTACACGCACTACAAGCACCAGTATGCTTAATGATGCTGGGGCATGCTGGCATTTGGAGAAGCTCAAGCACCAGCATGCCCTACCATCCATGGCCCTCTGCAGCCTGTAATTTCCTCAGTATTAATCTAATAAAATACAGGGACGGCCCCTTAAAGTTGAAAATATTACATTAAATACATAAAAAATATTAAAATCATACATAACTACTTTGATGAGAGCTTCATCTGTAAAGAATTCCAGCTTGTAAGTTTTAATCCATAGGAAGTATTAAAAAAAAACTCTCTTGTACAAACGCTGTGACACGTCCTGCTGCCAGGATATCCTGCCACTAATGACAGGTCTGCTGGCACTGGGTTCTACATATACCCTCTGCCATCGTGAGAACGTTCCCACATAAATAGAACCCAGTGCCAGCAGATCTGTCATTAGCGGTGTGATGTCCTGGCACCATGGGTCAAGGCGTTTGTACTGGGGATTTTTTATTTTGACAAAACTTTCTAAGGAATAAAAGCTTACAGATGAAGATCCCATCAAAGTAGGTAGGTATGATTTTAATATTTTTTACAATATTTAATGTAACAATATTTTTAACCGTAAGGGCCGGCCCTGCATTTTATTGGATTAATACTGGGGACGTTACAGGCTGCAGCGGTCCATGGATGGCAAGCCACTGTAATTCCGCAGCCTTTTATGACTCCGACTGCGGGTATTAAACGACTGCCCATTTTTCTTATGGGCTAGTCAGAATTGCATGTTTCTGCTGAAATCTGCAACTCTGTATAGGCCATATGGTGGATCTGCAGCTATGGATCCCCTTAAACTCTGAATCAGGGCCCTACTGTGGATCAGCCTCTAGAAGGGCAAACATGCATTTACTCAGTTAAAAAGTGCGATGTATTATTTATAACTAATGAATAAATGATTGATTGATTGATTGAAACAAGCAATCCATTAAATGGATTAATTAGTTAATGCTTTTTACAATGATTTTCAAACGGAAACAAACAATATATTTTCGTTGCAGCATCACATGTTGTTCCTTTTAAATGATTGATCCTCTACATGTTTACAAATCTTCCCATATGTTATATTTTTAATACTCAAAAGGCTCTATACAGGATTTTGCATTTTTCTTTCCTTGCTACATTGCATACTTCTGTGAATCTCATATCTCTACTTGATTGTGCACTGTATACCAGCACTCCTTTTTTTTTTGCAATCACAGACTTATAGGGCCAGATTCAATTAGCTTCGCAGCAGCGTATTTCGCGGTGCGAAGCTAATTCCGCGAATTGTTTTAGGGTGAATTTTATGCGCACCCCATAGAGGTGCGCATAAAAATTCGCCTATTTTTCATACCGTATATATGACGGGAAAAAGTGCAGCGCGCACTTTTTCCCGTCATCGCGGCTAATTGAATCTGGCCCATAGGTTTTAATAATAAAAAAATAACAAAAAACAAAAACAAAGCTAACGAGCAAACAAAAAATGGAAAGGAGAAGGTACAATATCCTCCTTTCTCTTGGCTGTCATTCTTAAAGTAGTCTTAATATTTTATAAGACTAAGTCTGAGAAGGTTAATACCTGGTGCTGGTACAGCTGATGTGCCCAGAAATATGTTTAAATAAAAGTTTGAGTACATAAAACTGCGTCACCGGGCAATAGAAAGATGGACAAGATCAGACAGAAATTGTCATCCTCCTTATCAACCTACATACTGCTCAACCTCTTTCCTCCTCACTCTGGCACCATATCCTTATTCCAACCCACAAATAAAGAGGAAGTATCTGCTTTTTCTGCTCTTACCACTCCCCTATCAGCCCTCTTGATCTTTTACACTCACAAGTCAGTCAGTGGACTGGATTCAGAGTTGCGTATCAGTTGCAGTCTCCGGTCCGATGGCACGCTTTGCGAAATCAAGACTGCCGGAAGTTACTTTTCGGCTATATCTATTTCGAGGGGCCATTTTAGAATTTTTTTTAAATGAATGGGTGAGTGTGTCATTCATTTTCGCAGACCCGCCAGCTGACAGCTATGGAGAGGTAAGTAACCTCTCCCAGGCATATATTGGGGGGGGGTTAGGGTTAGGAACTTAGGAAGGGAGGTTAGGACCATAGAAGGGGAGGGATAGGGTCAGCCTGCGGGGAGGTGGGGTCTTAGGATTAGGCTATAGAGAAGGGAGTATTAGGGTCAGGCTAGGGAGAAGGGAGGGTTAGGGTCGGGCTGCGGTGAAGGGAGGGTTAGGGTCAGGCTGCGGGGAAGGGAGGATTAGAGTTAGGGAAATTTAAGAGGAGGGTTAGGGTTAGAATTAGGGGAAGGGTTGGGGTTAGTTCTGCCACTCACCTTTCGGAGCACTGTGTTCGAGGCATAAGCAATCGGTATCCCAGCCAGTTCAAAAATGGCTGGGAGAGAATGGCCCTATCAAAATAGCTGCGTGTGCGTGTGTGCGCAAAGCGCATGTGCAAAATAAATAAATACGGCCAATTTAAGGCCGTGCATTTCTGCATAAAAATAAAATACGACCTTGAATTGCATGTATCTTTGAACAATGAATGCGCAGACGGAAGCATATGAATGCAAATGTGCAATCTGTCAATTAAATAAAATGTACGCGCAAGTCGTAAGGACAACACATTTGTATGCTTACAATCTATTCTAAGTTTTGTTGCTGAAAATGTGCTGTTTGTTATGTTTTATTTTATTTTATGTTATACTTTAAGGTTAAGTGTACAGTATGTTAACATGAAAGTAAACATATTTGTACATTATAAACATTGTACACTAACATAATCCAAAAGAACCCACACAAAATATATTTTTATAAATAACATTTATTAATCTAAAAAACTGTAAAACTAAAAAAAAATGATATTCAACATATTTACAAAAACTAAAAACAAAATTAAATTTCATTTTTTAAATTTTAAAATATACTTTTAAGTTCATGAACTTTGGATGCAAGTTCCCATAAAATTAATGTTGCTCTTTGGAGGAACATGCAAAGTTTATTTGCTGTTTCACCTGTGAAAAAAATAAAAATAAATTGTAAGAATATTTTCTAAACAATTTGACACATCCACCAACAATATACATTTCTCTTAATTTATAGTTGACCAAACAATATATTTGAATTGTCCCCCACCAAAAAATTACTAAACAGGCTTCTTCCCTCTTTTTAATGTTTACAAAAATAGTAGTAAAAGCACAATTTCATAAGCAAAAAAAATATATGACATTATACATTAGTTTGATATATTTGTGACACTTTGTAATGTTTATTTTTTATCTTGTACTTGACCATTGTGATTTATTTTAAGCTTAGGTCTCTCTCCACCCCCTCCCCCCCTCATTCTAAACCTCCTCTCTGTAACACACCCTCTTTTTTCAGAATGTTTGTTGTTAAAAATACATTTAATCATAATAATTTACTTTTAAACAAAACTATATTTAGTTATTTTTTTCCACCTGTTTTTTTTTTTATAAAATAAAAATATCTATAGAACATATACACAGATAAATTTGTAAAAAGTTCTTACTAAATGTTTCCAATTAAAAACTGTAATGTACAATAAACAACTTACTAGAAAATTTCGCCATCCATGCTACCATGGAGACTTGAATCCTCCCCTTCCATAAGCAAAGATTCTGCTTAATATAAAAATAATATTTTGAAAATGATAACCTATGAGAATATCTATATGGAAAAAACCAACACAGAACTGAACATACAAGCTCAACAAATGTAGTCAACATTACAGACACTTTTTAAGGGAAGGTGTCTGCTTGTTATTCATCTATAACTGTTTTTTTTTTAAATATAAAAATATTGCAAGTAAATATTTCTCATAAACATGTTGCCTTGATGTGAGACATATTTCTGTCTTTAGCTAAAGTAGGATATTGGAGAGTTTTAGTACATTCTTCTCTAACAGCATACACAAAGCATATTTTAAATATAGTAAGGCATTAAATTAAGAACATAACCCCAATTATACTTGGAAAGCAAAGTTTTTAGTCTAGGATAAGCAGACTAATTTTTATCATCTGAACATGATATATTATGAAACACGCAGCATATTTTAAAATAAACTCCTATTATTTGGATACACATTGTAAATGCCATTTTTTAAAACAAAGTTTATTAACTAGCATTAACTAGCATTTAGTCAGAACTTACTTCTAGGAGGACTTTGAATTAATCTTAGAAGGGGCTCATCCTCCTCAGACTCCTTTAGGGCAGGCTGCTCCTGTTCCTCCTCCTCCTGCACCTGTTCCTCTGCAGCTTGCTCTGTCTCAACTGCCAAAGGTTCCTGGGCAGCCTGCTCCTCCACATGAAGCATTGTGAACACATTACTAACATGCAAAGTAACACACTTTTATACATGCAAACACCTTTAGCAGCAAGATAATCTTGACTTTATCTTTATCTTAGTTTGTTTTTATGATATAGATCTGATAAAGGAAAGTAATGATTGGCCCATTTAAATTCCAGAAATGTGCAACATGTTATGCGCATATGAAAGATCATATCTGGTCTGCGGATAATGCAGAATCTCGCAGCTGTGCGCAAATGTCTAGAAATATTGAATTATTGATAAAATACAGTGAGTGTGTAGTTTGCTGTGGATTCATTGGTAGTGGTTTCTGTGTGGTTTGGAGAGTGAAATTGAGCGTGCTTATTCTTATAATCTGCCTTTTCTGTTTATCTCTGACTATTATTTACAATTCTATATTGTTTTTTCTTGGTCAAAGTTTAGTATGGCTGCAAGACAAAGAGTAGTCAGGGCAAGGCAGCCAGGGAAGAGGTGGATGTTATGGTAAGACATATCATACATTCGTGCTATAACCCCACAGCATGACTTAACACAGAAGCATGGGCCAGAGCTTGGCTAGAGATAGAGCAGGCTGTTAATGCTGTGGCCCCAAATAAATAATAAATACTGCAAAATGTAAAATGACAACCGTGAATATATAAATATATAATTCTGTCCTTAAAGGATCAAAAAGTGAAGCAGTGAAAGATAAAAAAAATAAAAAAATAAATAGACAAGGTGAAAAACGGGGAGGTCGTTAAGTCGGTTGTGGGTCCTTTGTGAAGTCCGTTTCGTGTCCGTAAGCAGGTAAGTATAAAGTTAAGGCTCTTTATAATTTCTGATGAGTCCTTCATATAAATGTATCCAGGTTATGCCTTGGAGGCTAACAATAAGAGTTTTTTTTGTGAAACACAGTATTTGTTTGTTCCACACATCATATTTTTGTATGTTTTTCTATTGTACTTACTATTAAAAAAAAAATTCAACAATACTTTGGCCGAAACTAAAGTTTTCCCATCAGGCAAAGGACCCTGCTCTTCAGCCTGTTTTGGCATTACATCTGTCAACTCATCTTCCTCCCAAGGCACACTGTTTCGGATAGCAATATTATGGATAATTGCACATAGCATAATGATCCGACATATTACTTTTGGCGTATACATAAGGGCTCCTCCAGACCTGGCAAGGCATCTCCACCTCCCCTTCCAAACGCCAATAGCTCTTTCCACAACCGATCTGGTGACCGCATGTACCAAATTGTATGCCAGCTGTGCCTCCGTCTCTGGTTGTGCTATTGTGGTGATTATAAAATGCTGAAGAGGGTATGCACGGTCTCCTAAAAATTATAAAAAAATGTGTTAGAGACCATAAATAAGCTAGTATTGAAACTTTTAGAATCAGAAACCAAGTCTTGAAATACATTTAGTATTAAATAAGTTTTCCAAACATAACAATTTTTAAGATTATAATTAAACATTAAACACAGGCTGCATGCTTCCAACTGTAACTGTTGCCATGGCAACACACAGTCAGCATGTGTTACTTTGGCTAAATATATTTTTTTAAATAAATATTTTGTATGTTAATACAAAATAACTTTAAGGTATTACAAATTTAGTTATCTTTCTAGACTAGCATTAATATTTGATGACAAATAGAGTGCATATGTATTTTGCGCAAACCTTCTATTGTAGTATGTTGATTGTATTGCATAGTTATCAGAACCATATTATACAGTTTGTTACTAAACACAACATAAATAAACCTGGAAATGTGTGTTTAAAAATGTGTTGCATTATATGTATATTAAAAATATTAAACTTATATGATTTAAAAAAAATATATATTAACTTAAGAGCCATGCATCATTACAACTACTTGTTAATCTTTCCCAAGTTGTGGAATTGCAAATGACAAAAGAGTCATATGTGCAGCCAGGATATTTTGCAACAACACAAAGGAGAAGAAGGGATGCATCACATATCACCAGACATTGATGGATTGGTATTTCCTTCTGTTATAATATGTATGGCTGTTCATACCATGAGCAACAATGGGAATATTTGTGCCATCAATCACCCCAATGATGTGCATAAAGCTAGCTATTACTTTTGGCGCACAACAGGTTCAGCCGCCTTAGAAATGGCTTTGAGACAACCTTTAGCACATGGCTAAAGGAGGCATGAGACATTCCTGCAGCGGCACCCATACGCGTCTGGAAAGTCCCAGACACAGAGAACTGTAACACCGCTAACAACTTTGTTAAAGGTGGTATTGCTGTGCGGATGTTAATATGTGATTCAAGGTCACTTTGCACAATTTCCAAAGTTTCCATGATAATATGCAGTGTAAGACGAAAGCGCCTGTGCACCACTGTATCACACATCACAAAGAGATTCATACGGGTCAGGAAAATCCTTTGCCTGCTCTTTGTCTTCGTCTTGCATGGCTCATGGTATCTCCTTCATCACCAGGCTCATCCATCAAAAAAGCCTGAACAAAAATGTAAAGATCATAAAAAATGTAAGATTAGCCATATACACAAACACACAAAACACATTAAATATTACACGTTTTTTAACATTATTGGTTGTAAAATTGGTTGGTCCAAAAATTGTGTTATAAATGTTGTGGGTGTGGGGGAATGAGAGAGAGAGAGAGTTACACGTTGCAATTCAGACAAACATGCCTTTAAAATGCAGATCAAATACTTACAATACCATCATCCATTGTTCATTTTTTTTAAATACATGCTGAACCAAGCAGTTTGTACCTACACAGTTTAAAGAAAAAAAAAAGTTCTCAGGAAACATGTTGTTAAACAAAAAAACTGAGAAAAACATTTATGATAAATTGAATCTAAAAATATTGATGGTATAAAAAATATAAACACAATTTTAAAAATCACCAGAGAACAGCAGGTCTAGGCTCTTACATAAAGAAGATTTCCGCGTCAAAGTGCGGTGCCTTATATTTGTGAAGCAATTGCTTATACTGAAACGTATTTATGGTTTTTTTTAAGTGTCTGACCAAAACCAAGTTTGGTGTAACCAAAAAGTCATATGCACTTTCAAAATCGGATGCGGATACGCACAGACATGCAAATAGACACCCCATTTTCGCATTAACATATCTTAACATGCCCCCTTTTGCATAGTTAAACAAACGGATTAGCGAGTGTAATACGGACAACTTTTTTTGCCCTTGCATGCGCATTAGCGGAAATCTGCACCGCATCCGTGCTCTTTTTGCTTTGAATCTGTCTATTTTCTGTGCTTATTCCTACCTTAATTACAATTTGCAATCTCTCTCTCTTTCAGATATCTAACTGTCTCTAACTGTATCTAACTATCTCAATTCAAACATGCTAAATACCCCAATTTTGCAAAAAACTAAGCTCTCACCACAACTCTCCCTTAAATAATCAGTACATTTCCTGTCTTCCATACCCCTTAAAGCTACTACAGACTGACTTGGGCGGGTATCTTGATTTGTCCTAAATTGCCATAATAGATGACGTCAGAAACGCTAGAGCACCAGTGTAACTGACGGCATCTATTATATAAAACTATGCCCCCTAGCGACCAAATGGTCATTAGGAGCAGCGCCGAGGAAGAAGAGGAGCATGTCCCCGCCTTGTCAAGTACAGAATAGCCAGACAACCTGTGACTCCAATCAACCGGAACCCAAACTCCAATCAAGTGAAGAATTTTCAGCACATCCAGCAAGGCTTCCCAAGACAGATGACAGCAAACGGTGAGTGCCCAAAACTTTTATTTTTTTTACAATACCACACACTG
Organism: Limnodynastes dumerilii; assembly: GCA_011038615.1. Classification (NCBI taxonomy): domain Eukaryota; kingdom Metazoa; phylum Chordata; class Amphibia; order Anura; family Limnodynastidae; genus Limnodynastes; species Limnodynastes dumerilii. Next base: position 101,861 of record WWET01002370.1, read on the forward strand.
CATTTATACACTTAGCATAGGACACAGTGACCACCGGAGGTAAGGGCACACATTAGGGAATATAATTAGTCAGGGAAAATTTATTTTTTACATGCACACATACTGTATTGTGTTAATGTATGTTTTGGTGCACACTGTCTTTTTTTTTTTACACACACTACACACAGCGTGGCATGGTTAGAAGCCTTACTATTCTGACGCTGATATTACTACAAGGCTAAGCAATGCTTAGCCTTGTAGTTCTATCAGCATAGCATGGCTAAGGCTTTCAACCATGCAGCACTTGGGTTTTTTAAATTCCCGCGACTTGCTGCGATTTTTCAAGGTCTTATCGCGGTGCTATTCTATAGAAAACCACAGCGATTTAGCCCTTTCAAAATCGCAGCAACTCGTATGATATTATTTAAATCGCGGTAAAATCGCATCTTTGTGAATACCGCAATTTAAACCAAAAAATTGCGGGTAAATCGCGGCGAGATGAAACAATTTCATCTCGCCTTCAAAGATCGTCCTTTGTAAATGGGGCCCTGGGTTCCCGGGGACGTGATAGTGGTGATTCACCGAGGTAGCGGAAGCTTGGAGTCTTAATATAGGATTTGCTCATGAGTCAATAGCCAAAGGGATTCAGGCTTGACCAGACATAGATATGAACTGGTGCAGACTTGATGTGGACTGGACCAGGACTGGAACATAGAAACATAGAAAGTGATGGCAGATAAGAGCCATATGGCCCATCCAGTCTGTCCTGTTGTTTATTTAAAACTATACTGACCTTAGATCCTATTTACCCTTTATTTAGTTTAAAATTTAGGATATCCTTATATTTATACCAAGCATGTTTAAACTGTTCTACTGTGTTAGCCTCAACCACCTCAGATGGGAGGCTATTCCACTTATCTATCACCCTTTCAGTGAAGTAATTTTTCTGCATATTTCCTTTAAATCTATTACAGCTCTCCCTTCGAAAAATGCCACCCTCCTCTAGCCGGTCACAACCCTTGATATATTTAAAAGCTTCTATCATATCCCCCCCTCTCACTTCTCTGCTCCAAGCTATACATGTTTAGTTCCTCTAGCCTTTCTTGGTATGTTTTGTGACACAGGCCATGGACCCTTTTAGTTGTTCTTCTTTGAACAGTCTTTAATGTATTTATGTCTTTCTGGAGATATGGCCTCCAGAACTGAACACAGTATTCTAGGTCGTACCAACAATCTATAAAGGGGCATCACTATTTCCCTCTTTCTGCTACTAATTCCTCTCCCTACGCAACCAAGCATCTGACTTGCCTTTCTCATTGCTTTATTACATTGCTTGGCTACCTTTAAGTCACATGAAATAATGACTCCCTTTCCTCCTCAGTAATTTCTAATAGAGTGTCATTAGTGTCATTAATGAAATATTGCACTTTTGGGTTTTTGTGCCCCAAGTGCATGATTTTGCACTCTTTGGCATTAAACTGCAGAATTGGTCCAAGTACAGAACCCTGGGTCACTGGAGCGATCCTTGACGTGGACTGGACCAGGACTGGAGCAAGACTAAACCTGGACTGGGCCAAGACTGGAACTGGAGAAAGACTTGACTAAACCTGAACTGGGCCAGGAATGGAACTGGAGCAAGACTTGACTGAACCTGGACTGGGCCAGGACTGGAACTGGAGCGAGACTTGACTAAACCTGAACTGGGTCAGGACTGGAACTGGAGCAAGACTGCCTGCTGGCAAAGGTAATCAGGCTGATTGCTACAGCTGAGCAGCAGATTGCAAGCTGTAGCCTGAAGTCAGAGTTCTTACAAGACAGGAACCAGGCACCCTGAATAAACAAGTTGTTCTGGCACTGATGACTCAATGCTCTGGGTTTAAATAGAGCGTCCCTGACCTGGATTGGACAAACAGTTCATGTGCTTCTCCTGGCTTGCTGCTGCAGATTATGTGCTTCTTCTAGCTTGCTCTTGGTTGGCTGCTGTAGATCATGTGCACAGATCAGCGCCCATGCACTGGAGGACAGCAGCGTTTGGTGCCAACAATATACAGGGAAGCATACGGTGGACATCATGGATGGAGCTACCACTACTGAGAGTGGCACCACCCTGGAGGCAGAGAGCGGGCACACCTAAATAGAGCCACTGACAGACGGCTCTTGACATGGTAAGTCCTGCGTTTTGTGACAAAAGCTGCTTGAAAGACTTGCCTACTCTCACTTCACTCACTTCGTTATCTCACACAATCTTTTGAATCCTCCTCACTTAGGCTATCGTTCCCAACACTCTGTCGAAACTGCACTGACCAAGGTGGTCAATGATTTAATTACTGCTATATCTAAAAGTTTCTACTCTCTTCTAATTCTCTTGGATCTTTTTACTGCTTTTGACACTGTTGACCATTCTCTTATCATACAAATGTTACAATGCCTAGGTATTAAAGATTTTGGATGTCCTTTTCTCATCTCAAACTTAATCTTTCAAAAACAGAACTCATAACTCACACAAGGCACTGCAAAAACTCTCATTCATGCATTAATCATCTCTGGTATTGATTATTGCAATGCAGCAGCTAGACTGATTTTCCTTGCAAAATGCTCTTCTAGAGCTGGTCCATTTTGTCATGCTCTACATTGGTTGCCTGTTTTTTTATAGAATAAAATAAAAAAATTATTTTACTAGCCTACCAAGCCATCAACAAGACTACATCCACCTACATGTTCTCACATTCACAAGATATATCCCAGAGCGACAGTGGGAACAGGAAGAGATAAAGGGACTAGCTCTGCTGAACAACACTAAACACAGTCAAGGATAGAAGACAGACAGGACATACAGGGGCACTCTCTCATGCACTCACGCAGAATGTGGGCAAGGCACAGCAGGAGAGAGCACTGAGAGAGAGATAGAGGCTGGGAACAAAGAAAGACAATGGGGCAACAAGGCAAAGGCACTAGGCAGAGCAAGACACAGACAAAGCTGACCTTATGCTATAACTGACAGTGGATGAATGTTAGGAGTATAAAAGGGCTGCTTGCCAGAGGTAGACTGGGAAATCCATGCCTATGACTCTGTTTGTGTGAGTGAGCTTTCAGTAACACAGCTTCTAGAAGGTCATAAAAAGCAGAGAGAGGAAGGGCGCGCCCACTATTAGCAGCAGCTACTAGCAATAAGACATGTGCCAGCCATGCAAGGTGCAATGGCCTGCAGGGCAATGCAATAAAAATGGAACAAAGCAGCAAGAGACAGTTTCAGAAAAAGATAAGAACTTACATTGTCACATGATTAGCGTGGCAGCATGTAACAATACAGAGGTGTGCCACGACAGCTTCTGTACTTTATTAAGAAGAGTGGGTGGGGATGGGATTTAAATTAGCAATAGAGGGCATGGGGAAGGGATCTACATTTGTATTTTCCTTCTTAAGAAAGTTATGTACACAACTGGTAATAAAAGTTAATGCAGCAGTAAGAGAAAGATGCAGAGTGGAGCAGAGGTGAAGGAGAAGGAAAATAGAGTTGGAGAGAGAGAAAGAGGGGGGGAGATAAGAAGAGAACATAAGAGATAGGGAGACTTTGGGGGGTATCTAAGACAAAGTGGACAGAGTGGAAACAGAATAAAAATGGGTTAGCATCATGAATGAAGTAATGGGGACCAAGGGACGACCCTATTTTCATATTTTTACACTCCATTTTCAGATCTATAAATTTGTATTTTAAAAAATTAAGAAAGTGGACCGCTTTTCATACGTGTGGGGGTCTTAAAGTCCGCATGGAAGAGGGCAGTGAACTTCCCTGTCACTCCCCTCTCTCATGCAACCCTGATCACACAGTCATTTGATACATTTGGTCCCAGCATGAAGTTGAAAAGTAATAAAAGCAGGAAGCAGAATGCAAGGCTTGGAAATTTGTGAAAATTGTGTTTTGCCAGAATTACAGATCTAAATTTGGCCGTAGGCCGTAGGTAAGCCCCATTTTCGTAAGAGCCGGCGTACATAATGTACGTTACATATGCCGGCCCTTACGGTGTCGTAAGAAGGTTGTGCGCATGCACACAACCTTCAAAATGGGAATGGCACGTAATTTCCCTGGCGGACGTTCTTTAGGATCCGGCCCCTAGTTCCTGTACTCCTGTTTCCTACTTGAGTGTGCGCGCAAGTGTCAGAGTCTGTCTTTCCCCTGTCTGTTTTCCCCTTTCCAGGAAACTTGCCTACCATTCATCATTGCTGTGTGTGTCTGTTCTCTTTCTGCTCTTTCACCCTTTGTGAGTTTCATCTGTTCACTCTGTTTATTCACTCCAGATTTCAAAAACAAGTTTATAGACCTGAAAATGGTGTGTAAAAATTAGAACATTTTCTGGGAACTAAGAAGAAATGGGCTGGTCTTCTCCTCTGTCTGCCAAAGTGGGTGGGGGGAAGCTTTAAAATTTTACAGTATGGAAGGGAATAGAGACTTATGACCCGATCGGTGTTCAAATGGACCACTGCTCTGCTTGTGTGACCTTATAGCAGTGAGTCACTAAATGTCCGCACAAGGGAGGGGAGTGACAGAAGGAGAGTCACTCCCATCTTCCGTGTGGACTGTAAGACCCACGCACATAAGGAAAGTGTGTGCATACACATGTGCATACTATCACAAAGCATGGCACTTTTAGCATCCACTGCTGCCTCTCAGTCTTTCATGTGTGGTCTGGCCATGTTCCTCTCTTGCAAAGGGGTCTTTTACAGTCTGTGCCTGCCTGTTCTCCATACCCCCCTTTCTCCCAGAAAACATTAACTGGCTTACATTAGTGCTTTTCTCCATGGTGTGGGTGCAGCCATCTTGGAAATTCCACATGATCTTAGTTAGCCAACCGGACTCTTCCTTCAGTGGTCACATGACCTTAACCACAAATCCTTGTGGGGAGTACACTATTTAAACCCTAGGCTCTGTGCAAACAGTGCCAGAACAACTAGTGAACTTTACTTGTTACCTGGCTCATGTGGTTCACTATTGGATTTCTCCTGTGAGCAATCCTGTAATATACCAAGGTTCAAGACAGTCTTGCCTTTGACTGCAGTTTGCAGCATCTGCTATCTCTAATTTGCAATTGTCATGTCAGCCTGCTGTTTGCAGAGCATTGATACAGTTACAGGGCTGGATTCAGACTTAAGAAGTAGCATGAAATTAAGGGCTGGATCCAGACCTGCGCCCGACAGGTCACTTGCACATGCAAGGTGTGTAAGTGGCCTGTTTTTACTGGAGATGCGCATGCGCCCTTCAGATGTTACGCTATGGTTATGATAGTAATCATAGCGTTCCAAAAATCACATGGAACAGTCGTTCCGTACGCCTCATTTGCGTACAAATGGGCTGTGCTTCCTCTCCACCCGCTAAAGTGGGCGGCAGGGAGATTGCAAAATTTACAGTGTGGGAGGGGGCCCCCACACTTGTGCGGAAAAGCAGTCGTATGGACCACTGATCCGCACAAGCACTTTAAGATAGGCCTATGGTAGCCCATAAAGCCCGCACGAGAGAGAAGTGACAGGGGGCGTGCACTCTCCTCTCTCTCTCGTACGGATAAACCCCTGCATGTTTGGAGAACGTACGCAGGTCTGGATCTGGCCCTAAGAGAGGAAAGTTACTCCTGGACAAAACCATGTTGATTTCAAGGGGAGTCAAGTTAACTGTATTCTTTGCATGCAAGCGTATATCTTTGAGTTGCTTACTGCACACAGATACTGATCAGCTTTACTATTACACTGCTATTTAGACCTGGGATAGGAAACATCACCTCTCAACTCTAATACTGATTGCAACAGATGAAATATGACTCCCCTGCAATCAACATGGTTTATACCAGGAGTAACTATCCTCTCTTAGGACCTGATTCACACTTAAGAATCTTCTTAAAATTAAAACCTAAAGTCACATCTGGGCAAAACCAAGTTTTTTTCGAGGGGGTCAAGTTAGTTGGGACGGCAGCGCGCCGTCTCCAGCACCAGGAACTCCGGCTGGTAGCCAATCAATCCTGACTGCCAGCCGGTCACATGGCGCGGCCGCAAGCCAATCAGGGCTCACCACGTCACCAATCCCTTCAGCCCCTGCCGTTGGATTAAAAATCCACCGCATGGGCCGGAAGGCTGCAGCAGTGGCCGGAAGAGGCCAAAGAGAGAAGAAGGATTGCAGTGCTGCAGAGGAGAAAAGGGCCAGAAGCAGCTGAAGAAAGAGAAGAAGAATCAGAAGAATTGGAAGCAGTGGCACAGGAAGACAGCAAGGGAGGCAGTGGAGAGCAGTGCAAAAGAGCTCCACTTTGCCTCCACTGTCTCCCATCCTGCATGGATGGGTAAGTGGCTATTGCCACTTGTCACTATATAAATCCCTTGTTCCTCCCTCCCCATTAACATCTTGTAACCCCGTGGGCAACGAGCATAGGCCCTGATACCCCTTGGCAACGAGCTTACAATGGCCCCCGGCTGGGAAAGCCTTATTGTCTGCCTACACTGCTGCCAATGGTAAGGCCAAGTCCAGGCCTGGACTGTAGCCAGAGGACCCCCTCTACGGGCACAGGGGTGAGGAACCCCATCTGAGGGCACTAGGCCCAATAGTGTTATAGGGCGCTAGGCCCTATTAGGTAGAGGGGTGCTAGACCCCTGTAGTACAGGGCATTAGGCCCTATAAGTATTTATAATAAAAGGGTACTAGACCATTGGTTAGATAAGGGCGCTAGGCCCTTTGTTAGAGGGCGCTAGGCCCTGTGTTTGTTAGCAGGCACTAGGCCCTGGTTAGGGACGGGCGCTAGGCCTGTGTTAGGCCTGTTTGGTTAAAGGGTATTAGGCCCTGTTACTAGTGTTGGGCGCTAGGTCCATGTTAGGCTACTAGGACACCGGATTAGAGGGTGATAGGCCCTGTTCAGGCCGCAGGGGGCGATAGGCTCCGGTAGTGGTGAGAGGGTGCCAGGCCCTGGCTAGGGTAGCATCAGGAGAACACGTGACAGAGGACAGGTTGCGGTACTCAGAGGTAAGCGGTCTCTGGTAGGTAAGCGGTTGAGGTGGGGTGGCGGCGAGAGAGTGCTTCAGAGACATGGTGAGTATCAATACCTGTATTCCTTATGGTGTTTGTTCCCCCTCCTTCCACGGGTGTGGAGACGGAGCCGGAAGGTGTGGGAAAGGTTCCGTCCCGCTCGTCAGTCATTGGCGAAAAAGAGGTGTCTGGCCAGTAATGACAGTTACCTCGCCCATGCACTAATTTCCCAACTCTCTCCCGCAGGCGTTTTCAGGTGTTGATGTCCTACTAATGTTTGTCTTTGCTTTGCAGCATTAGGGATTGTCACGTCTGGAACCGGGAGAGAAACAGTGGATTCTTCAGGATCGGGTAAGAACATCTGGGGTGGAGGCAGACCTGGGTTTTGTTTGTAATTCACAGGGCGCCGGCGCACCACCCGTTACACTATTACACTGTTATTTAGACTTGGACTGGGAAATATCACCTCTTAACACTAATGCTGTTTGCAACAGATGAAATATGACTTCCCCGTCAATCAACATGGTTTATCCCAGGAGTGACTTTAAGTTCTTATTTTACGAAGATTCTTAAGTGTGAATTAGGTCCTTAATTTCAAGCTCCTTCTTAAGTCTGGATCCAGCCCACAGACTCCATTTTTTCATCTGCTGTGTGCAGCACCAATCTCTCCTGCTGCAATATCCTCTGTGTATAATAATCTTACACCAGTCTCCATTGTTTCAGTTTTGGGTTCAGTTCAGTGCAGTCCAGTAGTCTTTGCAAAAGCTTTGTGTCTCTATTGCCTCAGTCCTGGATACAGTCCAGCCTAGTCCAGTAGTTTCTGTAATAGCTCTGTGTCTCTGTTTCCTCAGTCCTGGTTTCAGTCCAGTCTAGTCCTCTCAGCAATAGCTCTGTGACCCTGTTGCTTCAGTTGTGTTCTCTATAGGTCACTACTAGTCCATGAGCAGAGCCTACTTCAGACCACCAAGCTTCTGTTATAGACCTGCAAGAAAAAGGGTTCTAAACCTATTTCCTTTCTCCCACACTTGGAGGGCCTATAACTACTTTATGTAAATGTAAAGAGGTGTATGGTGGGAAAAAGGTTCCAAAGATGGCACTTGGCTTCAATCTCATCTTGGAAGCTAACTAGAATGGTAAGCATTAGTAAATATAGATTTTATACTAGTTCATAAACTCCCTTGGGCACAAAAGGGAAAATGAAAAATAGATACAGTATAATTGATTTGGTAACAGTCATATTATACATCACTCTACTGCTCCATCCACTAGATCTAATACTATTCATACCTTTTTTGAGAGGCCAGAATTGCTCTATAAATAGAGGACTTAAAAGTATTTACTTACAAAGGGCTGGATCCAGACTTAAGACAAGAAAGTTACTCTTGCAGGGGATAAGAGTAAAACATTAGCCACACCCCAAAATCAGACAAAAGAAAAAGAAAAAATTACAAAATAATGATGATAATATTCAGTGTAACTTGACAACAGAAAAATGCAGATACTTCTGCCAGATATATCAAATGAAATAGTAATTTTCTTAGTAGGAATATAAAAATCTATATTAAAATATTTGCAATTGATAAGGTTGGTCAAAAGCAAAACTTAATGTTAAAAAATTACTATACCCATAAATATAATGCCAGACCTCTTGTAAAATAATGAAATAACTGGTGTGTAACCAATCACATAAATGTGAATACAACAGATATACCTCTCATATCATATCAGCAAATATACCTTTATGGTATGCAACAACATTGTGTCTCTATATATATATATACCTCTATAACATAACAGCGGAATATTGCATGAAAATATCCGTATCAAAAGTCACTTATAACCAACCTTTCGCCACACGGCCAGGGCAGATTGGAATGAGACACTGTTGGGAGTGTCAATGGATAGCATGTAGCTGGTATAGAATTGTCACTTGTAAAAATGATAGATGTCAATTCAGTATAGCTGTTCCAAAAGAAGATTGGTAGGTATAAGCCAAAATGATGAAAAAATATGTGACTTCCACTAGCCCAATTTATTAGAGTCCTTTGCAGAAAATGTTATTTTCAATGATAGCAACAACAAAAAGATTAGTACTCCTTCTCATGGTATTACCATTACCCTTGAGGAGTCTGATCAATTTGGTTTAGAAATCTTGGGAGAACTTTTAGAAGAAAATTATTGATTTATGGCCACCTTTATATGATTTTACAGCCAATAGGAAGGATCCTAGCATTGACAGAAGATTGTTTAAAAATAAATCACAATTTTTTTCAATTCAACAAAAGGGTCCTTATATTCAGACATTTTACAAAAAAACCCTAGAGGATTTAAAAAAAACTGTGTAGGCCTAATAAACACAATGGGCCAGATCCAGAATAACGCTTTTGAGTGAATTTACTCATGGCGGAGATGTAAAATCGTGTTTTGGTAAGTACTGCGCATGCGCACCATAAAAAATATGCTCCGTAACGTAGCGTAAATGTGAACATATTCCCGTATGTGTCATGTAAATCCTTACATGTGGGCGTGCCAATTTTACGTGAGTCAAATATACATCTGAAATACGCTATATAGGCGGGGGTTTGTATTTAAAGTGTACAGTATGGGCGTGCTTAGCTGCATAAATACGTGTTGCTCATACGTACGTGAGCGGATGACATCGGTTACGTGGGCAAAAGTTAAGGTAGGGTTTGGAAAGTGGATCTCGGACAAAATACGTACATTCAAGGGATGTCCCAAAGGGAGTGTATAGAAGGTACGCACGCGTAATTACGCCACGCGAGTAAAGGTATTGCAAGCGGAGTTCTGGATCTACCGCAATGTTTAAAAAAAAAATTATTTATCACCACAAGAAAAATGGCCATCAAGTCATTACACACTGATCCCTCCACTGTTATCAAACAGGCGGATAAAGGTAAAAGGATCATGCTCTTGGATTTAGAAAAGTATAAAGCCGAAGCCTTTAGGCAGTTGCGGGATGATACCTTCTACCAGGACTTTCTAAAGATCCTACTCCTTGGTATCTTAAGGAGTTAGACTCTCTACTCAATTTAGCCCTTGGGGATGGAGTAATTTCCAGGGATGAATACAATTTTCTTATCACGAATCGCAGCAGACGCGCACTTACCTAAGTCCCGGTTCCCTGTCTGTACCTCTCGTCCGGCGCGCGGGTCCTCACAGCCGTCGGAAGCTGTCACTGAAACAGTGACAGCCTCAGGAATACTCACCAGTCTTGCCGCGGCGTCCTCCACGTGGGATTCTGGCGGCAGGTGTGGCGGCGCATGGGTGCCGCCATCTTGGATGGGTCACATGACGGCGCTCGTCCAATAGAATCTATGCTCTCCGGTCCTCTAGCCAATCAGTGCACAGGGCGCACTATTTAAACTCTGTGCACTGTTCCAACGTTGCAAGAACAACTAGGTCTCCTAGGTGCCTGGTACTCCTGATCTTGCTCTTGCAGTGGTTCAGTCCTGTTGGTCCAGTCCTGTTGGTCCAGTCCTGTTGGTCCAGACCAGTGGTCCAGTCCTGTCGGTCCAGTCCAGTGGTCCAGTCCTGTGGTCCTGTCCAGTGGTCCAGTCCTGTGGTCCAGTCCTGTCGGTCCAGTCCTGTGGTCCAGTCCTGTCGGTCCAGTCCTGTGGTCCAGTCCTGTCGGTCTAGTCCTGTGGTCCAGTCCAGTGGTTCAGTCCTGTGGTCCAGTCCTGTCAGTTCAGTCCAGTGGTCCAGTCCTGTCGGTCCAGTCCTGTCGGTCCAGTCCAGTGGTCCAGTCCTGTCGGTCCAGTCTAGTTGTCCAGTCCTGTCGGTCCAGTCCAGTGGTCCCGTCCAGTGGTCCAGTCCTGCTGGTCCAGTCCAGCGGTCCAGTCCTAAAGTCTAGTCCTGAGGTTCCGTCCTGAGGTCCAGTCCTAAGGTCCAGTCCTGAGTTCCAGTCCTGAGTTCCAGTTGGTTCAACCCTGCTGTCACCAGCTCTGCTAACTCCGCAGATTACGTACAATCTCTACTGCGCAACGTACAATAGCTACTGCGCATGCGCAGTAGCTACCGTTCATTGAATTACGGCCGTCTATGGAAGACGGCCGTAGTTCTGGATACGGCCCAAAGTGTGGAAGAAAAAGGTGCACAAACAGCAGAGATGACCACATCCTGAAGAGGATTGTCAGGAATAGGCCATTCAAAAGTGTGTGGGAGCTGCACAAGGAGTGGACTGAAACTGGAGTTAGTGCATCAAGAGCCACCACACCCTGGACATGGGCTTCAAATGTCGTATTCCTCTTTTCAATCCGCTCTTGAACAACAAACAACGTCAGAAGCATCTTATCTGGGCTAAAGAAAGGAAACCAAGGTCCCAGAGTCTGGTAGAAGAATGGAAAGGCACATAATCCAAGATACTTGAAGTCCAGTGTGGTGTTTCCATAACACCTCAGCAGTGCCACAGGCTGATAGCATCCATGCCACACCGCATTAAGGCAGTAATTTGTGCAAAAGGGGCCCAAACCAAGTACTAAGTACATATGCATGATTATACTTTTCAGAGGGCTGATATTTCTGTATTTAAAAACCTTTTTTTATTATTTCATGTAATATTCTAATTTTGAGAAATTTCGCTTTTGGGGTTCTCAAAAGCTGTAAGCCATAATCATCAAAATTAAAACCAATAAAGGATTGAAATATCCCACTTTTCATGTAATGAGTCTATATAATATATTAGTTTCACCTTTTAAGTTGAATTACTGAAATAAATGAACTTTTGAACGATATTCAAATTTTTCGAGTTTCACCTGTACATCAGAGATACTTTGCATGTCATCAGTGAACTCAAGGGTATTGAATGGAAGCCATCATACAGCTTCCTTACCCTCAATGTAGCTTCCCTCTACACCAACATTCCACACCAGCTAGGAGTAGAGGTGATTGACACCTTCCTATCTCTGGATGATGCTATCTCTGAGAGACTACGTGACTTTTTGGTAAAATCCATTTATTTTATCTCACAATTATTTTATTTTTGACGGCACTTTTTTCCTTCAACGTCATGGCACAGACATGGGCACCAGGTCCGCACAAAGTTTCACCAATCTATACATGGCGGAATTTGAGAACATCCATATCTGGGATGGTCTTTTCTCTGCGAACCTGGTGTTCTATGGCCGTTACATTGACAACTATTTATTATTTGGGATGGTGATGAACACTTTGTTACCTCCTTTGTTTCTTTTCTCAATTCTAACTGTTTTAATCTCAATTTCACTCACCTTCACAACACTTTTTCAGTTGATTTTTTAAATATCACCATTTTTCACGATACCAATAAAATCCTGACCAAAAACTATCGTAAACCAGTTGACGCAAGTAACTATCTTCACTATCAGAGTGCACATTATCAACCCTGGATATGAAACATCCCGAAGGGCCAAATGAATAGTTTAAGACATATTTGTACATCTCTACAGGATTTTGATGAACAGGCCAATCTCATAACATCAGATTTTGTTGGTAGGGGGTACCCTCCTGCGATTGTTGAAGAGGCTAAAGGATATGCCAGGAACCTGGATAAAGAGATCTTGCTCTCTAAGACCAACAATAATATTAGTAAAGTAGCTACTACTGAACTAATTAACTCCAATCTATTCACAGAAGATAACATCCTTTATATTAATAAGCTCAATAACAAATCACAGAAGATTAAACACATTATACAGAAAATTTTGACATCTTGAAAGGTGATACAATATTAGGCCCCATTCTACCTACAAAGCCTAAAGTTGTTTTTAGGAAAAACAAATCCCTTAAAAACATTTTGGCTCCCAGCAGTCTTCCACCCCCAAAAACTGATACTACTGCCACTACCTGGCTATCCACCAAACCAGTTGGATGTTTTAAATGTAATAGTAGAGTCTGCCTCATTTATGATCATATCATAAATAGATCTAGATCTATCACTTTACATACTATTTGGAAGGTATTTGAGATCAAGCACTTTATCAACTGTGCCTCTCATAATGTTGTCTATGTCCTTCAGTGTGCGTGTGGTCTCCCATATGTTGGGAGGACCACGCGCATGCTGAAGGAGAGGTTTAGGGAACATAAAAGAAATAGAGAATGAAGTTCTCTTAAACACAATGTGTCCAGACATTTTTTAGAGAAACATAATGACAAGACGGACTTCTTAAAACTGATCGGTATAGACCTCATAAAGAACACTCTCAGAGGTGGAGATAGATTCAAAACAATTATGCCTTTTAAAGACAGAATGGATATTTAATATACAGACTCTAGTCCCTGAGGGCCTCAATGAGGCTTTTGAGTTCACTGATTAATTATTCACCTATTTTATGCAATTAGTTTTTTTTATTTATTCATTTTTGATTCATTCTTGATTTGTATTTATTTTCATTTTATATTTATTTATATTTATATTTATTTTCAATTTTACATTTACTCTTATTAATTTGTTTATTATATTCCTTTATTTTAACAGTTTTTTAAAAATTGTAATTTTTTTAATAAAATGTATATTTGATAGATACTGTTTACCCCCAATATCATAATTGGGATACTTACACTGTTAGGGTGTTGAACAGGACTATTATAAGATACTATAAAACATATTGGATATACAAGTATATTCCCTGTGCATATATGTGCGTGTGTACATGCATGTGTGTGTGTATACATATATACATGCTGATATATAAATATGCATGTATATTGTATAATATATTATATTTTGTATTGTATATACTTGTGGATTATCCTGTCATTAAGTGATTCTAAGAATAATGTTTTTGTGGATTTCTTACCACTTTTTATAATATACTTATGGATTCTATTATAGTGGACTTTCTGCCAGATTTTACAATGATCCATGTGAAACTATATTGCCACCTGATGAATGGGTAATTAAATGTATATATACGTGGCCCAACGAACACTTCACTATGCTTGATAAGTCCATGGGCCTGATTCAGAACTACATCCGTCTTCCATAGACGGATGTAAGTCAATGAACAATAGCTACTGCGCATGCGTAGTAGCTATTGTACGTAATCTGCGTATCGTTTTGATATGTAGATTGCGTATATGCAGTCACCACTGGGTTCGTTATTGAGTATATGCGGTCACCACTGGGTTCGTTATTGAGTCACCTCAGGAGTAACTCTATATCTACCAGCACCACGGGGATGCCCGTGTGAACACTGGTTGTCAGACCACACAATGGATGCAAATTTGCACTCCTGCACAGTGCACTTTACTCCAGTCTATCTACTAACCGTGAGTTATTTTCCCTTCTACATTCAGAGGCTGTCCTGCAATTGATACATCATTTAATTTTCTATTAAGCTTAACATCTGCTTAAAAGACTCATTTTGGCATATCACTGAAACATTGTTACAAATCGCCAACTGAAACAGTTTTATTTGTACGATGGATAGCGACACTCTGAACTATTGGAAGTCACAGATTTTTTCATCATTTTGGCTTATACCTACCAATCCTCTTTTGGAACAGCTATACTCAATTAATATCTAATATCTTTTACAAGTGACAATTCAGTTGCAGTCCCCGGTTAGAACTTGTCATTTCCGAAATAGGGACATCCGAAAGTTCCTTTTCGGATGTCTCTATTTCGAATACTTACCATTTTTTCAATTTTTTTTTTCCAAAATGGGTGAGTATGTCTTTTACATTTGCAAATTTCGCCTCCACCGCTCCTATCACCAGACCGAGGGAAAGGTGAGTAACTTCTCCATGCGGGGTAGGGAGGGTTAGGGTCAGTATGCAGGGGAAGGAGGGTTAGGGTCAGGCTGAAGTGGAAGGAGGGTTAGGGTATGGCTGCGGGAGATGGTGGGTTTGGGTCTGGCTGCAGGGAAGGGACAATTAGGGTCAGGCTGTGGGAGATGGTGGGTTAGGGTCAGGCTGCAAGGAAGGGAGGGTTAGGGTCAGGCTGCAAGGAAGGGAGGGTTAGGGTCAGGCTTCAAGGAAGAGAGGGTTAGGGTCAGGCTGCCAGGAAAGGAGGGTTAGGTTTAGGGTAATGAGAAGAGAGGGTTAGGGTTAGAATTAGGGAAAGGATTAGGGTACTATTATTTACATATCTTTCGGAGCACCAAAAGCTCGATGCTCTGTGGATCGATTTCTATGGCTCATCGAGGCATATGCAATCGAAATCATAGCCAGTTTGAAACTAGGTGGGAGAGAATGGCCCTATCAAAATAGGGCCGTTCTAACCGGGGACCCACACCCATGACAATTCTATACCAGCTACATGCTATCCATTGACACTTCCAACAGTGTCTCATTACAACCTTCCCTGGCCATGTGGCAGAAGGTTGGTTATAAGTGACTTTTGATACTGATATTTTCATGCAATATTCAACTGTATGCTATACAGGTATATAGAGACATGACGTCGTTGCGTACCATAGAGGTATATTTGCTATTTTACAAGCAGTCTGGCATTACATTTATGGGTATAATTCATTTTTAGCATTAAGTTTTGCTTTTGACCTAACTTATCAATTGCAAATATTTTTATAGATAATTTTATATTCCTACTAATAAAATTCCTTTTTCATTTGATAAATCTGGAATAAATATCTACATTTTTCAGTCAAGTGACACTGAATATTATCATCATTATTTAGTAATTTTTCTTTTTCTTTTGTCTGGTTTTTGTGGCGCGGCTAATGTTTTACTGATTGTTTTTGTTAGGTTCATCAACGCTATTCTTTTTAGCCTGCGACCATTGTATTTACCGGATTTCTACAACCAAATATTTGTGTTTATACACATATATATGCATTTATAGCACCATTTATAGTGTGTTTATATATAAAATATTACTGTCCAAGCTTAATTGTCACTCCCTATTAGTATTAGCGCTACCCCCAAGTTTACTTATTAAATATTTTTGGGTGATTACAGGAGAGTCATATTTTATCTGTTGCAAACAGTATTAGTGTTGAGAGGTGATGTTTCCTGGCCCAACTCTAAATAACAGTGTAAAAGTAAAGCTGGTGAGTATCTGTGTGCAGTAAGCAATTCAAAGATATATCCCTGCATGTAATCAATACAATTAACTTGACTCCCCCTTAAATCAACATGGTTTAGCCCAGGAGTAACTTTCCTGTCCTAATATCAAGCTCCTTCTTAAGTCTGGATCCAGCCCAAAGTGAGAATATGAATATTTTTTAAAATAATGGTACATAATTTTGCTGCAATATACAAAACACAATAAGAAGGCTAGTACTGATTTTTCTAAATTGATTTGTAAAATGATTAGGTGCGACATTTTTGGGATTACATAATAGTAGTAAGGGTAAATGTCTCCACAAGAAGCATCTTTAGAATACTGGAACAAGTGACAAGAAAACTATCAGTAATCTTCTAAAATACAGAACAATCCTGCAGTATTTGGAACATTTAGGATGTCATTTTTTGTGAAAAGAGAGAGAAAATAATTTCCTTACATAAACCACTACTTTCCTTTTCGCATGGAAAAAAAGTTAAAACTTGGCTCTCTTAATGTATTTAATCTTTATTCTACTTTTTCCATCTGCTGACTTTGTATCAGAACTATACAAATAATGCACATATCCAAATGACAGGATTTGATCCTACAAACATGCAGAACTTTTGTGAGCAACAACTATTTAAAATTTTCAACATTACGCATTTTATGCAGCCAGATATTTCTAAAAGTTATGTTATTTGTTCTGATTGACTTTTTGACGTTTAAGTTATTCTGAGTTTGTCATTATGCCATCATTGCCTAGACAACACTGTCAGCTGAAAATGTAGATAAATAATTAGTTTGTTTACAACATATGAATATTTCTTAGTTTGGTAGGTATAAGCATCAACATTCTATCCTATAATGCTAAAGCCATGAGTTCTGTTCTAGATACTGGACGGGATTCAGACATTCTATCCCGTATATTCTCTAAATGATTGGTTCAGAAAATGTTTGGTTTAGTAATTTGCTTATGAAAAGTACTCAACCTGTTCCGTTAATCACCATAGGGACTACTTTTTTGTACATGATGCCTTAACCTGTTTCCTTGTAACTGCCAGTCCTGATCCTGTCAACTTTTGTTTTACTGGATGTGTCCAGACATCCTTTGCTTACTTAGTCTAGGCCTGGTACCATTTTGTTTTTTCCAAATCCTTGCACACCAGCAGTTATATAATCTAATATTGGGGGCGTGATCTTAATATCACTACAGATCCCCAAATAGACAGATCTCCTCCCTCAAATGGTAGAAGTTTCTCCTTAATTTACTCCATCCTCCAGCTCAGTGACCCATGATGTTTACTTCACCCGACTGATAAAACGTATACCTTTCAATCACAAGTCCATCACTCATTCTCTCATATTGATTACTTATTGGTAACAGACTGATCAGTAATCTTATAGGAGCGAGCATTGGTGATATTCTAATTTCGAATCATACTTCGATCATGATCTCCCTCAGCTCCCAAGTTATGCCAATGAGGGATAGATTGTGGCACTTTTCAGCAAACCTGTACAACTCTGCAGATTTTAAAACCCAACCTAAAGCTCACTGGGAGAACTATGTAAATGAACATCTTTAGCATTGGGATAATCTGGTACTCATTTGGGAACACGTTGTCCACTATGTAGCACAGCAAAAAAAGCATGGCACTAATCAATACAATACCCACGAGCATTGGTTTCCAAAACCTATTGGAAAGCCTATTTAGTTCCCCCTCTGGTGACTTGTATGAAACCGGGTGTGGGGCTCTGGTCCGAACGGCTGATTTTTGAAACAGCTGTTTCCTCTCAGTCAGTTGCGAACTAGCTGGGATTTTGATTGCATATGCCTCGATGAGGCATAGCAATCAATCCACGGAGCACCAAAACCTCTGTGCTCCGAAAAGTGAGTTAAAATAGTCCCCCACTCCTTTCCCTAATTCTTACTCTAACCCTCTCCTCTCACTACCCTAACCCTAACCCACCTTTCCTGGCAGCTGACCCTAACCCTCCCTTACTTGCAGCCTGACCCTAAACCACCATCTTCCGCAGCCTGACCCTAACCCTCCCTCCCCTGAAGCCTGACCCTAACCCTCCCCTACAGCCTGACCCTAACCTTCCCTACCCCGCACAGATAGTTTATTCACCTGTCCCTTGTTCCGGCGATACCAGTGGCGGTGGTGGGCAGAGGGATATTGTTTCCGAAGGTGAATGGGTGAAGTATGCCGGACAGCATACTCACCCATTCTAAAAAAATAAAATAGAAACTCTGCATTATTCGAAATAGGGACATCCGAACTTTCGGATGTCCCAATTTCGGAAAGCAAAGTTTCTAAAAGGGGACTGAAACCTATCTACAGGCAAGATGCCTCTTGAAGGGTTTTCTCCCTACACAGGGACAATCTAGCTTGGATAACACTTGCCATAAATATTACCATTGGGGCAACAAGACAGGTAGGCATCTGGCTGCCATTTCTGAACCCTGGTCTAAAAAGTCATATATCACCTCAAAACGCCACAAAACTTCCTATCACTTGTTACTGCAAACACCTGAAATCTTGTCACATTTTACAGACCAGGGAGGGCTATAGTGCATTACCTCATGACCAAGCCCTTCAAACATAACTTCTCAACTGAACCAAACTCCCCAAACTTTCTCTACAATAAAATGAACTATTAAGTGTGGATGTTACAGCTGATTAACTAAATCAAGTCATCTCCTCATCATAACTCCACAAATCTCCTGGGCCAGATGGCCTTACAGGGGAATACTACAAATGCCTACAACCTGTGATATTGTCCTGTATATTAGAACTTTATAACTTAATATTAAAAAACGGACCTGCTCATCCCTTGTTTAACCTTGTTCATAAATCACTTATACCTAAATCGGACAAAATATTGACTCCTATAGGCCCACCTCCCTAATTAATGTAGATTATAAATTGCTTACTAAAATCATAGCCAACCGATTATTGCCTGATCTTCTCACAGGACATCAGTTAGGCTTCATTCATGGCATACAGTCCATGAGAGCCATATGTTCAGCCACAATATTGCAGCCAAAGTGGTTTCACATACAAATAGAAAAAACTAAAATATTTTACTCAGTTTAGATACCACACAGACATTTGACACAGTGTCTGGGCCATACTTGATAGCAGTCTTTAGAAGAGTGACAATTTGACCCCAGCTTTATAAACTTTATCCGCTACCCATTCACTGCTCTTTCTACACACTTACTTATTAACGTCCCACCATCCTAATGGAATGGAGTACAAGAGAGGGGTGTCCCTTGTCCCCTTTACTTTTCAATATCACTATAGATCCCATTTTTCGCATCCTGCAAAACTTTCAAACATCACAACAGGTGTAACAATTTTAGCATTTGCAGACACTGTACTATTGTATATTGGTAACCCCAGGACCTTATTATGTTCTATTTTAAAGATATCACATGTTTATAGAAGTGTTTCTGGCTTTCAGGTCAATATGATAACATCTGTAGCTTTCTCGCTTAACCATAATTGTTCTCATCCGTAATGGAGTGTGGGCTTGCCTTTTGAATGGGCTACTTATCATATTAGTTATCTTGGGGTCAAAATAACCAAAAATCCTACTCTACTCTATAAAACAAGTATCAGAGTTATATCTCGGGAGGTAGAGGGTTGGAGCTCATTGCTTTTGTCCTTCCTCGGGAAAGCCAACTTAATTAAAATTATTTAATTTTCAAAGTTGATATATGTACTCCACACTGTCCACCTTTTGTTGAGAAGGAGAGACACACAAGCACTCACGGCTCTTTTTAGGAAATTTATATGGATCGGGAAACAGCCACAAATAAGTATGCTCAAATTGCAACAATCCAAATCAAACGGGAGAATAAATTTCCTGAATATTGCCAAAATTGCTTTGATATGTAAAGGACTGGACCCATATGAGAGAGGTTTATGCCAGTTTGGCCTTAGAGGCAGAACCTCTACAGGGGCTGCACTTTGTAAGTTTTCTTTACTAGCATGACTAGGAAATCCCTATGGAACTTAAAGTTAATCCCTTACTGTGGTCCACTCGAAAAGCATGGTACCTGGTGCAGCACAAAATGCATATCAATGCATACCACTCCCTCCATCTCCCCTTCTTGGGTAACCCAAGACTTCAGAATGGTGCGGCATCCTACCCATTCACGATTTGGAAAAGGGAGGAAATCTCATTAGTGAGACATAAAGTAGATAGTTCAACAGGTCTCCCCCTTACCTTTCAACAGCTGTAGAGAAATATCCTTTGTGCAAGACTATTAAATGGCATTTCTACTGGCCCAACACTACGTCAGTAAAATCCTCCGCTAACTCTCAAAAAAGCAAAAATAACATTCTAGACACCCTATTATAGATCACAGCCATTAGAAATAAAGCAATTTCTACTAACTATAAATTGTTCCAAACACCACTGGAACATGCTGATAGGGAATATATAGGTTGGTTCAGTTGTTCCCTAACCTTTCATGTACATGTCTCCTGAAATTTCTTACCTACGCTAGAAAAACTTAGTGTTCCTAAATCCTATATGATGCCGTAATAAGGGATACCTATTCTTATACACCAATCCTTTATACCATACATGGGTTACGACTACATAACCTGGATACACTCGCTACACCCCAGTTATATATTCTGTTGGATGACCCACTCTTATATGTGAATCACTGTCTTTTGACAGTAACTAGTCAGTGCACCCCATACCTTAAGGTCTGTCTTTTTTCCTAATTCCTTCCCCTTTTCCCTCCGTTTACACTGTACGCACGTATGATTGAACGTAGTTGACTAGTCAACAAGCAGGTTGTGGATTGTCCCTCAACGACAAAAGGTTAAGAAGGGATGCAAGAAATTGCTATTAATTATAAGTGCGGTGACTCATAAAACAATCTTGCAAACCTGGACAAGCTTTGCAGCCCCTTCTCTGATATTATTTCAAGAAAAACTTTATTTCCTTTTCAGAATGAACTGGATTGAGGCTCTTTTAGACAACGAAACAAAAGGTGGAAGGATTCTTTGTAGTCTGGGAGACCCACATGAAGGGCCAGATTCAGAGCACCAAGCTCACTTCCTATGCACCTGGTGTTTTCCGACTTGAGATACTGCACATGCGCAGTAATTTTCTAACGTCATCTACGTTTCTAAAAGAAAGAAAGAAATTGCGTAAAAGCGGTCTTAAAGAAAGCACTTTGCTACTCACAAATAGTCTCCACCAAATAGTACAAAGTGATGATATCATAAATAGCTGCACTAAATCTTGTCTATAGTGATTCCACACCCAACAGAAATTTGTTTTTTTATGAATATGTGTAATACACTGTTGTACAATGAGTACCAATAAAACAATTTTCTTTAAAAAAAATTATCGGTTGGCCTAAATATCAGTAACAATGGTCCTAATTCATATTTAGGTAGGGAAGGGGACTTACGCAAGTCATTTCACATGAGTGCACCTGATGTTTTATGTCAGAAGGGTTTCCGTACGGAACTTCTGTGAAAGGGGTCGGCATTGAAGCTACACGTGGCTAAACCCGGTCGTACCGGTGGGGTTAGCAATGCTAATTAAGTGCCGGGTGGTGGGAAGACGTAGTTCTGCATGGATCTGTGTCTGTGCGAACACAGATCCATATGGTAAAGTTAAGGTAGGATTCTGAACACTTAAGTGTACAGAACTCTATAAGAAGGAGGGGAGTGATGCCTCTGGCACTCCATGTTTAAGTACATGTTATATATATGTTAATACTTATGCTATTTAAAAAATGAAAATTGAGATGAAATATGCATTCTGAAAAATGAAAGTGAAGTTAATCAAACTTTCAATAAATGATGGGAATGAATTTACAAAGTACATAAAAAGTAAAATGAAGGGAAAATTGCTGGTTGTAATCATGGTAATAATTAATTGATAGTTATACTACTATGGAAGTCATTCACATAAGCACAAATGGTTCCATTGTTCAGAAATCTTCTGTGTTATAAATTAAATGCTGATTGTCATAAATAATTGTTCTCAATATTTGCCAGGATCTAGAAAAGTGTATGATTGGAGTGGTGTTTTAGTTGGTATGCAGGGTTTCATCTCAAATGATCAAATAATTGTATCATATTAGAGGTTGGAAGCATCTATTATTACTCAGGTGGGTGTGATGAGGTTTTATATTCAATTATAAATAATTAGGTAAGCAAACAATCCTGGCACATATTGTTTAAAATTTGTTAGATATAAACTAAGTTTAAAGAATAATATTTATTTATTGGAGCAGAATCTCTGATATGCAAATAAAATTTACTTGAAATAATAAAATAATGAATTACTTACTACTATTGTTAAATCAAAATAGGGGGCACATAATGAGCTAATGTAGATGGTATAGCACAGATAGTATTGTTCACATGTTGTATTTTAAGAAACAATACTACCTTATGCTTGGTCCCTGGATTCAATAGATTCAGTAGATTCCAATGTACACTATTGGTTTGGTGAACCAAGTATTATAACTGATTCATTTCATTTGTAATTTTATGAATTAATGGTTCCTTATGTTTGCAATATATTGGATTGCTCAAGTTCACTAAAGAATCTATGAACCTGATTTACACTTAAATAAGTGTGTTATTTACGTGAGCATTTTTCCATGCCTAGAACCCAAATTTATGCATGGAAAGAAACCAGACAGATTTACAGATACGGTCGCTGAACTTGGGACATATTTATACATCGCAAGGAAAAAGTCCCACATATGTGTCTACAGGGGCAAGACTTAATGCAAATGAGGTCAACATGGACTACTAATGTACAGTATGGACATGCCAACAGAGTTAGGACTGATTCACAGGTAAGAGTGCCTTGCGTAAACAAAAGTTAGGGTAGCCCTCGACCACTCGTAAGTTGCTGAACTGTGTCTAGAAAGGTCATAGTCAATGCATCAACATACAATGAAGCCTGCCCACACCTGCTGCTTGTTTTTAATAAATGGATGTGTGCATTTAATTAACCCAAATGAATGCAGCTATTTAAATCAATGTTGTGTTTGCATTTTGTGCATAACTTTAACTGCCTGAAGGTAGGCTTTGTTGGATATTATCGGTCCCTGTGATTTTTGTTATTTTTAACATGTTTATAAGAATGTAATCACAATGCAATATTGTCGAACATTTTTTTAATTTACTTTTTTTAAAATAAATTAATGTTTGTTTGTGTCTTATATTCAAGTCTCTCATATATAGTGGTTCATTGTATTCATAATTTAAATGCAGTAGGTTTTTTTTATGTTTTCATGTAAAATTTTTGTAGTTTAGCTGTTTAGAGTGTCATATGTTCCTTATTGTATATGTTTATTAATGTTTTTTAATTTACACACATTTATCCATAGTTGAATCAAAAGGCTGCATAATCATCATGTGTGAGCATTTCCCAATATATGGAAACGTAATAATGTACCTGACCCATTCAGCCATTGCAGCAGTGCTAACTTTGGTTTACAATAAGACAACAATAGAGACTTTCTTGTTGCTTAATAATGTATTTTTTGGAAAAAAAATAGATACAAGAAACATGCAGTTCAACACCAAAAAAAAAACAAAAAACACAACACCAACACCATTAAACACCCCATGTGTCCATTTTAAAGTTTTCAAAAGGTGTAAACAAAACTTTAATTTTAGACCGCATATACGCAATCTACATATCAAAATGATACGCAGATTACGTACAATAGCTACTACACACGAGCAGTAGCTACTGTTTATTGAACTACGTCCGTCTATGGAAGACGGACGTAATTCTGGATCCGGCCCAGAATGAGGAAAAAATGCAACAGTCTAAGATAACATGTATATTCTTCCTATGAGTAAAACTTTATGTAGGCTTGCACTGTTAACAAACAGTTTTATAATAAAAATAAGACAGTTTGTGACATCCTGTCAGATCTCTGATTAAAAGCAAATTGGCGGATCATTTCCATTTCTCTCAATAAATACCAAGAGGTAAGACCAAAAGTATAATATAT
>WWET01002370.1:179137-191752 GCA_011038615.1 Limnodynastes dumerilii
GCCCCTTCCTTACGCCGGGCGAAGCTAGGGTAGCCTTCACCCGGCGTAAGAGGAAGGGGCCATGCGCCCGCACAGGGGGAGTGCCAGGGGGGAGTCAGCGATGTAACGCTGAGCGTTAGCACGCTCAGCGCTACATCGTTGTTCTGGATCAGGCCCCTTGTGTGTGGAATACAACGATTTTACCTAATTCTGTATCCAGTCCAAGGAGTTTCATTTAGACAGATTAATGTTTCCTTATACATAAGGGCAAAAATAAAGCTATTTTCTTTTTATTTTAGATTCCAATATCAAAATGCTTCAACAGCTGCAATTCTGGGTTTAGAAGAGTGTTGAGAAAATCTTGTTTTCACATATGTGTCCCATGTTCAGAGGGAGAAATATCCAACACAACTGGTAGAGTATTTATTGCCTTATAGGATCTGTTTGACGTGTCATTGCAAGGTTCAGTCTGGTCATTATTAATAATGGCCCAGATTCAGATATTGAAAATAAGAGAGGAAAGTTACACCTTGGCAAAATCATGTGGATTTCAGGGAAGTCAAATTTCATCTGTTGGAAACAGTATTAGAGTTGGAAGGTGATGTTTCCTATCCCAAGTATGAATAACAGTGTAAAAGTGAAGCTGATCACTGTGTACAATAAGCAAAAGAAAAGTACTCACCCTGCATGCACATAATACAATTATTATGACTCCCCTTAAAATCAACATGGTTTTGCCCAGGAGTAACTTTCCTCTTAGGCTGATTCACACTTAAGAATGTTTGTGTTTTTAGGTGTGTATTTTTAAGAAGGTACATACTGCACATGTGTAATAACTTTTATACGCTATTTACGTTGGACTTGGGAATGCAAATGCCGTGATTCAACATTACTTACCTAAAGTCTCTAGGTTCGCAGTTACTTATGCCGAAAGGGGTGTACTATGAATAATTAATACGACAGATATGAAGATTGGGTGGAGGGAGGCATTTAAATGACCAAAAGGAAGCGCGCTTATGCAGATACATTCGTAATTAGATGCCCTACGCACACAAATACGAACCTACAGTCAAGGGAGCCTTATCGCACTCGTAAGTCTCTTAAGAACCTGAAAACTGGGGGCGTGCCGAGGGAGTTGCCTTGCTATTAGTTGCATTTATTTAAGAACCTAACGCGTTCTTAAGTGTGAATCAGGTTCATAATTACAAGTCTGGATCCAGCTCATTGTAAT
The DNA here is from genome assembly GCA_011038615.1 of Limnodynastes dumerilii. NCBI lineage: Eukaryota > Metazoa > Chordata > Amphibia > Anura > Limnodynastidae > Limnodynastes > Limnodynastes dumerilii. The sequence continues at coordinate 180,348 of WWET01002370.1, forward strand.
GAATTAAATTAATATCAAAATAAATTGATACATTAAAAAATAATGAAAAACAAAAAAATGTGAAAACTAACACCCAGTCCAAAACATAAGAAGCATTTCCATTGTTTAGTGAAGAATTTAGAGGGTTAAATGCTTCAATACAGGTTGTGGGGTGTTTGCTATTCCCATTTCCCTGGACTTGTCCTGTGGCTGGTGCAAATGTTTAGCTATGCGTTCTTACTTTGATGTTGGGGGCCGGTATTAGGCTCATTTCTGGGAACATGTCCTTACTTTGTACTTAGACTACATTAGTCCACACTTTACATAAGTCACAACTTTGAGAAAGATGTGTGCTTCAAAACACACTAGTCAGTGAAAACAGCTACAGGACCAAGATCTTGACTAGTATTTCCAGTATCACATTCTCCGACGGCAACATCTTCAGAGTTAATCCATGTCTAGCATTGGAGTCACGTCGGACATTGATTGAATGATCAATATTTCTCTGGAGGATAGAATGGGGACAAAGCAGAGGAAAGAGTTTGGGCAGAGGAGATAGTATAGACAGAGAGGAGGTGAGAGTGTGGGCAGAGGAGAGAGTGTAGACAGAAAGGAGGAGAGGGTATGGGCAGAGGAGAGAGTATAGACAGAGAGGAGGAGAGAGAGACTGGGAGCATCAGTTACAAATTATTATTATTATTGTTTTGTTTTCTTTATTGTGAATTTTTTAGGATTTCGCCAATGATGTAGCCCACTTGTGGTGTTGGCTGTATCATTGTCAAATGTGTCTTTGTTGCCATATTGACTAGATTATGACTGAGATGCGGATATCACAGGAATTTAATTCTATGGGGTTTAAGTGGTTGGTTGAAATAGTGATATTAAAATAAGGGCACGGTTTGTTGTTAGCATGGTCTGTTTTCCAACAGACCATTGTATGGCAGATGATTGGTAACTCTCGACGATTGCTGTCATTCTCCATTTTAAACAGCGACTGTGGTGTGACTACTATAGTCACACAGATTTCTCAGGCAATAGGGAATTATTCTAAATCGTTAGAAACTCTTTAGAATCCCTGAGGATCCACAGATTGCTAATTATGAGCTTCTCCTACTTTAGTACTATAATCCATTAGAAGCTATAGGCCCCATAAAGGGTTATCTGTAATTAATTTATGTAATAACTAAGAGGACTGGATAAATGATTGGCCAGATCACTGATAAATAGTTTGTTTATACTCTTAGTAGAACTCTTTTCCCTCTGATGCCACCGTATGTAACATAAAGATTTGCATCTATGTACCCCAGCATTGTTAGGGTGTTTATCTACATCAGTCTCGGAACCTTGGAGCACCTATAACCCACTGTGAAGTCAAGCCAACCAGTGTATTACTTAAGGTGGAGGTGCACAAGTGTTTATCCTGGCAACAACAGTGAGTCTCAATGTATGCCATATGTGTGATTTGGAGGATGCATAAGACAAGCCGGTAGAGTGAGACCAAGATTCCAATTTTACTCCAAGTTTTCTACACAATATTGCCGGTCAGTCACTAACAAGCTGCCATAGAACAGATAACAGCTGGGAGATCTCTATATCTCTCCCTACTGTTTCATACGTACGTGGGATAATTGCAGCATAACGGTGGATAGTTGTAGCAATTTTTCATCTGCCCATATCCTTGCTAGATGAACTATAATGCCGGATAGCTGCAGTGACTCCCACTGTAGAGTGATTACCAATGCATCTTAAAACGTGCCATTAGGAATTGGCCCCCTGTAGTTTTACAAATTATTCTCCAGTGTTTGGAACCTGAAATCATTAATATTCTTTGGTATCATCAGGTCCACTTCTGTCATCTATTTTATATTGAACATTACACATTCCAGACTTGTTAATAGATCCTTTATACTATACAGCTGTTATAATCTTTACCAGCCAGTATAAGACTCGGCAATCTGGGGTTGATACTAAAGTTTGTGGATTATGTTTTATGCTATACAGTTTTAATTTTAATATTTTTTATATGTTTAGGGTACATTTTAATAAAAATTATTTTACATTATCTATGTACATCTCATAGTTCATTCAGTATTTTAAAGATTTAGATTCTGTTTGATGCTACAGTATATTTAAGTTTAAAACAGGTTCAGAGGATTTGTATTGAATCATTAATTTTGATATTATTCTAACCTTAAAATTCAACCCTCCTCTAACCCTACTCCTCCCTCTAACCTTCCGTTCCCTGCAGCCTATTATTAACCTATCATTAACCTTCATTATTACCTAAAACATACTATATTATATTAGCAAATTACACATACATATCAATCAAACCACAATTTGTAATAGCAGGTATTGTACTAAAAATGCCTAACTTAAATACTCAGTAGAAGGAGTCAGAGATCCAAAAACATAAAGTTTACTCTATATAATTTGTGTTTACTGTAGAGGGACACGGTGTATCCCTTTTTATAGCAGCAGCTACGCAATAGCAACCACATTCAAAAATGTATCTAATTAAGGGTGTCTGGTGTCTTTGGGCAGTTAGTCAACTTGTTGTTTGGCATAACCCTAATCTTCACCTTCAGCCTTAACCCTAAACTTGGCCTTCTTGAGCTCTAACCCTAGCTGCCCATAACCCTCCCCATAATCCCTAATCCTAATCTTATTCCACCAAAGCCACTAGCAGCCTGTCGCTATGGGGACTGGTTTAAAATAGGCGCCATTTCTCAATTGCATACTACAAAAATTTAAAGGACAAGCTTATTCCCCTCCTACTCCCAGTTCTAAATTCTATCTCGGCCCAACAGCAGTTTTCCCCCAACTCCTTACTGGCACATATTTCAGTAATTCCCAAAGAGGGTAAGGACCCCTCCATGTGTGCCAGTTACCAACCAATCTCTCTGCTCAATGTGGATGTGAAGCTCTTTGCGAAACTTTTAGCCAACAGAACTGTCACCTTCCGGACCTTATCCATGACGACCAAGTGGGGTTTGTCACGGGCCGGGAGGCTCGTGATAATACCACCAAAGCCATCAATTTAATCCACCATATAACAGAGCATGGACCCCTAACTATCCTACTCTCCACCGACGCCGAGAAGGCCTTCGACAGAGTAGATTGGTTATTCATGGAAGGTCTCCTGTCGCATATCAGCCTAGGCACAAATTGTCTTCATAAGATCAAGGCCCTCTATTCCCCCCCCTCTGCAAGGGTCAAAATTAATGGTAGCTTGTCTAATCCCTTCCACATATCCAATGGAACCCGTCAGGGCTGTCCCCTCTCTCCCTTAATCTTTGTGCTTTGTATAGAAGCCTTAGCTAGAACTATTCAATCCCGAACAGATATTACAGGTGTAAAGATTGGCTATAGAGAATATAAATTGGCCCTTTTTGCAGATGATGTCCTTACTTTTCTCACCAACCCCATGACTTCCCTCCCTCCTTTACTTCAGGAACTCACCACTTTTGGCCACTTGTCTAATTTTAAGATCAATTTCGACAAGTGCATTGCGATGCCTCTGCAGGTTCCACAAAATACACTAATGAGTCTAAGATCTTCATTTCCCTTTAATTGGAATCTTGCAGGCCTACATTATCTGGGAGTTAATCTACCCCCAGACCTCAGCAATTTATACCTCGTAAACTTCCCTCCCCTTCTTGCTCAATCTAAAGCCAACCTAGAAAGATGGAGTCCGAAATGGTTCTCCAGGCTCGGGAGAATTAACATCATCAAGATGAATGTTCTTTCCAAATACCTCTATCTCATGCAAACTATTCCTATCCGTATATCCCACACGCACTTCTCTAGTTTCCAGAACCTGTGTCGGAACTTTATTTGGCTAGGCAAGAGACAACATTGTCGTCTCCAAACTCTGTATAGGCTCAAACACAAGGGAGGACTACAACTACTCAACCCACTATCATATTACCAAGCCATCCAACTTAATAGGGTTCTGGACTGGACCAGGAGATCATCCCAAAAACAGTGGATTGAGCTAGAAAACCTCACTTCAGCTATCCCTTTACACATCCTACCATGGTTAAAAAGAATCCCCCAATCCTTGCATCCCACAATAGGTCTGACCCTAGACTGTTGGAGGAATTTGAGGACACATCCTAATATCTCTTCCATGTCCTCACCTCTTACCCTGCTAACCCAGAACCCGGACTCTCCCCCCCGGGCTCTCCCTCCACTTACTATCGGCCTGGACTTATGCAGGCCTGTTCCTCCGAATGTACCAGCTGGTGCGAGGGGGAACTTTACTCACTTTCAGTGATCTTCAGAGCCAAAACCGGTTTGGAAGTAGAGAACATTGGACATATCTCCAGATTAACCATTATTTCTGAACCTCTAAAATCAATCTCCCATTATCTACGTCCCAAAACTATCTTTGAGGAACTTTGCTCTGCTTCCTCGCCACCGGAGCATACCATCCCGACTCTACCGTCTCCTATCGGACACATCCTTACCCCTCCCCACATTTACAGAAGCATGGACAAGGGACCTTAGTACTCTGCTAACAGAGGATGATTGGGAGTCCTTTTGGCAATCTGTCTTCTCTGTTACCCATAAAATGACTGGTGTAGGAATTCCTTTGACCCCTGAGTATTGGCTCCTATCCCTCCCCCCTCATTCACTAAAAACATACAAGAATTCTCTCTTTTCATGCCTAACCACTGCTGCCAGAGCTGTCATACCAACCCAATGGCGGTCTCCCTCCTCTCCCACAGCAAGGGAATGGTTCCAACGCATTGATAATTATATGGCCATGGAAGATATTATCTCCTCGGCTGAGGACAAACATGAAAGTTTCTGGGGAACATGGTTCTACTGGCTGGACTTTAAAGAGAGCCCAGAGTACCGAACTGCACAGCTTCTAAACGACTTACCCGACCCACTCAACCTGAACCTCTGAATAGGGCTCATTGTTCCCTAGACTAAGAAGTCTGGACTAACTTCACGTACACATACACACACACACATCCACACTCTTAACATTCACACACACACTTACACACACCACCCTCTATCACACATCCATCCTTTATAACCCTTACACAAAATGTAAAATTTAACACAACTACTAATGTTTGATTGTATACTGCTCCAGATAGCCTATTGCCACCAGTTATTATTGTAAAGCAATTTATTTGTAATAAGCATAGTGATGTTTTCTCTTCTTTTGTTATCCGGAACATGTACTATCTTATTATTGTTCGCTCATAAATAAAGAATACAAAAAAAAAAAATAGGTGCCATTTCCAAATAGCAATTTTCTATTAGCTGACTATATCCATAAAAATACATCCACCAATCAGCATCCCCAAAGACAAGATATTTAATAATAATGATGTAGCTAAAAGAAAGGGTTAATACTCAGCTTAGGTAAAGCAGTTCTTCCAATCATCTACAATCCAGGAAGTTCCGTTAAAGACACCCATGTCAAGAATTGAAAGTGTCTGGACAATGTGTAAGTTTCTTAGTCCAAAATACTGTATTTATTTCCCAGACAGATTAGTAATCTACAGTAATCTAATATCTACACAATATTTTTGTAGAGGAAGTTTCAGACTGTGCACCGAGTAAATAAACCAGGTTTTCCTTATTAAAGTCTCTTCAATAAACATCTATTATTTTATATCCAATGTTTGCACTGTGTTTATTGACATCAAGATTGACAAGACTTGATGGATCCCATGAGATCTGATTCCCCTCCTCGTCTGTGTTCAGTAAACTTAAAAATTAACTTGGAAAAATCTTAGCACATGTACGCTCTCTTCCATTTAAATAAGACCTAGTGGAGACAGAGTGTAGACTCCAGGGCCCAGACTTACTAAGCTGTGCGAAAAGAAAAGGGGAGATGTTGCCCATAGCAACCTTAATGACCTTGATAACAGAGACCGCCATAATAATCTTCCAGAGGATATTAATCAGCAAGGCCTGATTACTGCCTTTGGTGACATCCCAGACTTGGACCAAAACACCTCCTTTGAATTTGATAGGGCACTTTAAATTCTTTAAATTCTCTAAACTTCTCTTAGGTCAAAAGGTCCTTCCACTGACGTTAGTTGTCTTCATTACCATTTACAAAAAAAGGACGTCCTCAACTGGATCTGTGGTAAAGAAGACATTACTTTCATGGCTCACAAGATACAAATCTTCCAGGACCTTTACTGGAGAATCCTCCAAAAAGACTTCTAAAGGCCATTACAGAGGAATTACGATGCCGCAACCTCAAATACCAATGTGGATTTCTCTATGCACCCCTGAAGATGTAACCAACTTGTGATGTAAAGCTCTGGACATCAGACCCATCGACTTTCCCAACTGGCTTGACCATGATCTTCTTTCGGGTGGACCCTCCAATGACAACTTGTAACCCACAGTAAAAGAAAGTCTACCCCCACCGCCTCCCAGGGAACAGACCTAGACACTTGAATTTCTTAAGAAGCTGTCATGTGTAGTCCACTGTCCTGCCATTCTCTTCTTCCCCCAAGCCTCCCTTTTCCTCCTAGGTTATCCATCCCCACATACTGCCTTCTTTCTACATGCTTGGTCCAATTACCACTGATCTTTGGTTTACTGTATACTGAACAATGTAGGATATTATATCCTGTTGTTTCCCCCTAACCCTAAGCAGTGAGAGTCCCCATGCCAATGGACTGCCTTTAGAAATAGAGACAATTGAAAGTTCCTTTTTGGTTGTCTCTATTTCAAATGGCAGCCATTTTAGTTTTTTTTATGAATGGGTTAGTATTACCCATTCATTTTTTCCGGATCCACCGCACCCGCCGCAAACCCGCCGATGACAGCTCCGGAGAGGTGAGTATCCTCTCCAGGGACTTTTATTGCTAGAGGGAGTAGGGTTAGACTCTTACGAAGGGAGGGTTAGAGCCATAGAAGGGGAGGGTTAAGGTCAGGCTATGGGGAGGGGGGATCTTAAGGTTAGGCTATAGAGAAGGGAGTTATAGGGTCAGGCTAGGGAGAAGGGAAGGTTAAGGTTAAATAATAGAAGGGTAGGGTTAGGGTCAGAATTAGGGGAAGGGTTGGGTTAGTTTTTACACTTACACTTATCGGAGAACCATGTTCAGTGCTCCGGGGATCGATTGCTATGCCTTATCAAGGCTTACATAAGCAATCAATCTTCCAGCCAGTTTGAAACTGACTGGGAGAAAATGGGCCCATTGAAATAGAGCCGTTCTTAGTGGGGACCCACACCCACCCTAACCATGGTTGCCACTTCAGAGCTTTTTTCTGGTCTTGGTTCTTTACCTACTACTAGTGCCTCCCCTGAAACAAATAAGGGCTTGCACTGGACGCAGAATATCTTTTAGTTAATATGCTCTCCTTATCTGTTACATGTTGAAATTGCTTTTCGTTGTTGTAAACCGACTGCCCCCCCCGCCCCCCTCCTTCTCCATCCATCACCTATCAGGGCCTTTGTCACCTCAGGTGTCCAATGCTTACCATGTTAGTTCAATCTTCTGACCTTACTTTTCAGCTAGCCTCACTTCATCTTTCTAGACCCCCATGACCCTGCAACTTCTGAAGATTTTCTCGATTAATGCTAAGGAGTTATACCTCCAAGAAGGAGAACTAAACTAAATCACCATAGTGGAAGGGGACTTGAATACATCATTCCCCCAAAATTTCTAGAACCATGCTGTGGGAAGTGCACAATAGTGTGATCCAAGGCAAATTGATACTCCTAGGCTCCCAGGTCAAAAAAGCGACACACGGGCCAGAGGGACAAACTGTTGAAGACCTTGAAATGAGACAAAATGCCACTTTGTTAGGAGCAATATATGCGAGGACAACATATTAGAGGTGGCTGAAATGTGCTAACAGAATTTCATAATTTCAAAATGAAAGCAGCTTATTAGTGCTGCTGCAACAAATTCTACAGATGGAGAAAGCATCCAGGCAGACTGCTCTAAAAAGCCCCTAAATCTCAGCAGGCCGGTTCATACATTTACTTTATTAAGGTCCCCTTTGGCATTTTTTACCATAAGCCTTCCACACATAGCACACACGTTTAAATAATCTATGCTCCCATACCTCCTCCCCGAAATCCACGTGTATGTCTGCCATCCAGTCATATGTTGAGCGCATTCACTTTCCTAATCTAGATGACGGGGATGCGAGGGTTCTTGACGACCCTTCATAGCAGCAGAAATCGAGCAGGCAATAAAGTTGTCACCGGCGGGCAAAAGTCCAGACCAGGATTAGTTACTACAAACACTTCAAACAAAGACTAGTGCCATTTATGCTGGAGGCCTTTCACTCCATCACTGAAAAGGCATCATTCTCGCCCAAATCCTTAGAAGCCCAAATTATAGTCATTCACAAGGGGTGTGGGTCCACATTGCGAAGATCCCTATTTCAAAAGGGCCGTTCTCTGCCAGCCAGTTCCGAACTAGCTAGGAAATTGATTGCTTCTGCTTCACAGAGGCAAAGCAATCAATCCCCGGAGCACCGAACATGGTGCTCCAAATAGTGAGTATCCCCAACCCGTTCCTTAATCCTTACCCTAACTCTCCCCTTTTATTACCTTAACCCCCCCTTCCCTGCCATCTGACCCTTATTTTCCCCTACCCACAGCCTAACCCAAAGTCTCCCTTCTCCGCAGCCTGATGCTAACCCTAACCATTCTATTCCACGGCCCTAAACCTAACCCTCCCCCTAACTCTAAAAGTCCCCGGAGAGGTTATTTACCTCTCCTGTGGCAGGTGTGCAGTGGGTGTGTAGCGAGTTTGGCTTATCCTGCCTTGATCCCCAGCTTCTGCCCCATCTCTCTATTGAATGTAGATATAACTGTACGCCAAAATGTAAGCCAACCATCTTAAATTTATTTTGCTAGATTTAATCCATAGTGATCAAGGGGGGTTCACTCCAAGCATTGAAGCAAGAGATACCATCACTAATTAAATTAATTTAATACACCGATCACAAAAGACAGGGGGTCTACCCTATCCTGCTGTCTATGTATGCTAGGATAGCATTTGACAGGATCGATTCATATACACAATCCTCCAGCATTTAAGCATGGACCTAGCTGCTGCAGCAAGATTTTGGCACTATACACTTGTCACACTGCTAGAATTAAAGTTAATAGCTCCCTATACCCATCTGTTCATATCTCCTCTCTATGTCCTCTGTATTGAGTCACTTGCAAGAGCAATTAGATCTAATATGGATAGGGCATGATGAACTGGACCTCTTTGTAGATGACCTTTTGACCATGCTTACAAACCCCACTATTTCTCTACCAAAACTAGTACAGGTGTTCCGTTAATTTGAGAAACTTTCCATTTTAAAAAGTAATTCAAAATCTGTTGCCCTTAACTTGATGGCCTGTCCGGATATTAACTCTAATCTTCAGAGGGCATTTTGGCTTCGATGACACAAATCTCATCTCCAATATTTGGGTGTAACAATCCCCTCAGACCCTTTTAGATTAGTCCCCCTAAATTTGAATCCTATTTTTGTTAAACTGAGGGTGGAAATCCCAAGATTGTCATTGGGCATGTTCTTGTTCAAAGACAGAATAAATATAATTAACATGGTCATGCTCCCTATGATTCTATGCTATCTGCAAGTCCTCCACATCCAGATACCCAACCATTGGTTTGTGGCAATCCAGAGTTTGATAAGGTCTGTCATTTTAAATGGCAAAGGTCTAGACTTAAGCTTCAAACATTGTGCCTGAAGAAGTGAGCAGGAGGTCTTTATCTCCCTCATATCAGGACATACTATCAGACATTAATGTTGAATAGAATTCTGGAATAAACTTTAAACCTAAACATGAAACAATGGAATGCCATCGAGAGCACATCCCCAAGATTGTCTGCCAGCTGTTGTCCCATGGATTGCACCTCTCCCAAGAATGTCTCACCCCACTAAACCGCCTTAATTGAGGTCTTGGAGTAGACTCCACCGCACCCTTCATACTACAATCCTTCATAGCTAACCCACAATTCACTGCTGGAATGATATATCCTCCTTAGCTTCTTTAAAATTCTCAGAAGTCTGTGAGGTAGGAACCCTTTGAATGTCTACTGGAATTATATAACCTCCTGCATTCTGAAATCTGGGCCTTCTTACAGCTCAGATAAACCGTTTTTCTCTCATGCTAAGTCCCCCTCCTAAATGAGATACTTCCTGCTCCACCCCTCTTCACTAAAGTCTGGAAAAAGATTTAAAGTAATCCATTGAGGTCCAATGTTGAACGAAAATATTTAAGTTCTCTCTTACCCATTGTATAGGTGACCAGCGCTGGTGATGCATTGAGAGCAAGGGGTTTTTATACCATATATGGTGGGAGTGCTCAAGATTGAGGCAGTTCAGGACCTCGGTCATTAGACAGGTGGAGGAACTCATTGAACAATTATTTGAAAAATAACTTTTTGGTTTCTTAACAGTCTACCTACCTCTCCCTCTTACAAAAAGTTGCTCCTGCTCTACTTAAATCATGCTATAATCTGACCTGGATTAAAATTCCGAAAATTTTTGGGATACCTGGTTTATTTGGCATACTTTTAAGATCAAAAACACATACAGTTCTATAATGGTTAATCACTCCACCACTATGTCCAAGTCTGTCCAATTCAGACCATCTATTACCCCAGGAGGGTGGCTAGCTGTACCCTGTTGAATATTTTTTCCTACTATTATAGTACAAAATTGATAGAGACTCCCTACTTGAATGGCAAATGTAACACAATAAATAAAACTTCCTTTTGCCCTGCTCGCCCTCCCTCCAAACCACCTAGTTTATGTTTCCTTCCCAGTCGAGTACACCTCTCACCATGGGCTCCATTTTCTTGCCCCTTTAGTCACAATGGGGTAGATCCTGAACAACGTTTGCTTAACGTTTGTTCGCGTAGCGAATTTTCGCGTACGTAAATTCGCACCGCTACCCTTAACACACCCCCTGCACGGACGTATTTTGTGAAAATACGCTACCCAAACCCTACCTTAACTTTTCCAGACGTAACACAATACGTCCGCTAACGGGCGTACAGACTACGCGAACGTACGCAGCTTAGCACGCCCATACTGTACACTTTAAATCGCACCGCTACACACACCCCCTGCACGGACGTATTTTGTGAAAATACGCTACCCAAACCCTACCTTAACTTTTCCAGACGTAACACAATACGTCCGCTAACGGGCGTACAGACTACGCGAACGTACGCAGCTTAGCACGCCACGCCCATACACTTTAAATACCCCCCTCCGCCTACTTCACGTAATACGCACGTAATCTTCGCTAACGTATTTTTGGCACGCCCACACGTAATTACATACGTTCGCAATACGTGAATTCTCCTTACGTTAGAAAATACGCTACGCGAATTAGCGTATTGTCTGCGGTGCGCATGCGCAGTACGCTCTAAACTGCGAATTTACGTGAAAAC